>JAPYZC010002429.1:0-15531 GCA_030522665.1 Ichneumoninae sp. A BG-2022a
TGCGTTAAGGTTTGCCAAAACCAAACTCTTTCGAGCCAGCGATTCTTCACGGTGGACCGAAGCTAGAAGTCTACCCATTTCGCTGAGATTTTCGAGCAACTCGATGTTACAGCTCCTTCCATCTTCAAGACGCTCGATATGCACTGACAAAAGCTTACATAGTAAATAGTTCCCAGGGGGGACGTCTATATTTTACAGTTACGACAATGACCAAAAATTATAGTTGTAACTGTGATTATAGTGAAATCAATTGAATATATACTATCGCGAACTATCTATATAGACGTCCCCTCTGGGAACTATTCGTTATAGCAGGAAATACCATCCTTTTTTCTCAGTGTGGATTTCCCCAAGGCTCCTAGACAAGCTGCTATGCGCTCTGATTTTTCGACAATGCCCTTGTCTCGTTTTATCGCTGTCTCCTACACGGCAGCGATGATTTCTGCATCTATTTTCGGAACGGCAAAACGGAAATAAAAGTGCAATTCTCCGGAGGCGGATATTTTTCCAAAAGCTTCTTGACTTCCTCAGCTGGAAGTCCATTTCTGAGAATTTATTTCCTTATGAATTGCAGCAGCAAACTTTTTGTCCGTTTCGCGCCGTGCACCTATTACCTCTAAGACGTCCGGTTGAAGCTCGTACTCATGATCAAGCAGAACCACAGCAGGGAGAACAACGGGAGGCGTACTCGCTGGTACTTCTGTACTTTCGGTACCCTGCACTGCGGTATCGCCGTTTCCATGTCCATTACCGAAGCAGGGCCGAAATCGTTATTTTTTGGACCAATAACCGGCTGATCGTTGGATACAGAATGTTTCGACGAACAGTATGATAAAACGCTGGACGATCTACTCAACGAGTGACGTTCTGAATGTCTCGAATGCGATCTCGTTGGCGACCGATGTCCCGATAGTCTCGAGCGCGATCTCGTTGACGAATGATGTCCCGAAAACCTCGAACGGGATCTTTTCGACGAACGAGATCTTCTCGGAGAACAATGTCTCGAAAGCCTCGATTTGGATTTTATCGCGGAACGATGTCTCAAATACCTCAATCTGGATCTTTTCGACACACGATATCTACTCGGTAAGGATTATTTCGAATACGATCCATTTCGCAAACGATGAATCGACGTCCGTTGGATCGCCCGTTGGATCGACGAAGACCCGAAACCTGAGAATCAGACGTAGGAGTACAATACTCGATCTCGTCTCATTTCAGAAACAATTCCACCGTCAAATCGGTATATTGTGAATAAAAATTAATGCGCGAGTCAACCCCAAACTCGGCGCGATTGCGTACCATCTTTTGTCAAACAAAGGCGTGCTTTTCGGTAAGAGCCGAAAACACGATGCCAGACGATAAAATCGTAGGCAAAACGAACTGCATTAATTCGGTACGTGGCAATTGATCTTTAAAAAAGACTCAAATGCCGGAGCATCATATTTTTTTCGCAGACGGAAAAGTGAGGCTGTGCCTCTACTTACGACGCTTTCTCTTTTCTCGATACAATTTTCTCTCTCCAATCGACGAATTTTCCGACAAATCTTGTCCTCCTCCATCTCGTCCGGTGATAAATACTTCTCTTCTTTGTCAGATTATATTTTTTGGGAAAAGATTTTTATTGCATGAGAAGACACTGACACAAAGCAAGAGAATGAAGGAGGCGCGCGTGTACTGCTTAACAGGACGGTCGTTAGGAAATTTTTTGTTTCTTAACTTTAAACTTTGTGAAGACACTGGGCAAGCGGGGTACTACAATAATGATGTCGACGAAGAGGCGCAAAATACAATTTGTTAATACCATTTTAGAATTATTATTATGCAAAATCAATCTTTTCAGCACCTTCCATATAGTTGATTTTTTCAGATTTTGGAGAGACGTGGAGTCAAACTGTCCGCAAGTACTACCGTAAGAGAGTTGCAAATAAAAATATTCTACACTGAAAAAATATCGATGATTCAAATACAATTTGCTTGCGGGCTGCCAAAGAAAGCAAAATGTTGTTTCAATTCGTATAATTGTTCATACCAGTTTGAAACGATGACATGTTATCTTGACAGTCTTGCCGTCGTTGTAATATATCATATGGAATTGTAAGAATTGAAAGTAGAACTGGAATAAACATTTTTTCCTTCGGCAGCCCGCAAGCGAATTTTACTTGAATCATTGATATTTTTTTTCAGAACACCTTTCAGACTCGGTTCAGTTGTTAAAATACATGATATTGATTGTGAAAAAAATTGCGGAATGTTTTAAAACACCGCGGAAATAAAAGATAAAATCACAAAAAGACGGATACACCAGTGAATGGAGACGTATTCGCGATCTACGCTATCGTACGTAGATATCATGAAAATAACTCAATAACTTAATATTTCCTTTAATCTTTCGAGTTAACTATTACATTTTAATGATCACCGCGTTTTTTTCTTAAATAATATTTATAATAATACGGATAAAGAAAACAAAAACTTATTAGCTTCTTAGGGCAAATCGTAATAAAGCACTTTTCGTCTCAGTCTGAAATTAAATTTAAAGATATTTCTTTGGCCGGGCATTAAATAATTATTTTCTTTTTATCGTTGATAAGGTTTATGTTTGCTTTTTTTCTGTCGAATACGACTGTTTTTTTAATTCTCGAATTTCACTATATACTCAATACAATGTCAACATAAACGCGCAATAATGAAATTCATATATTAATAAACAAGTTTTTAATTCAGTTAAGATAAGTCAAAAAAGGACAATGTCTAGGAGATTTATTTATCGCCATGTATTATTTACGATGGAAAGCCCCAATGTTCATTCACTAGACAGAGGTTAGGAAGTCGCGCCAATGAATGGACATTGTTAATTCCAGCATATTTACACCAATTTATTGAAAAAAATAAAAATGAAAATACTAATAATTATCTCCATCGTTATTCTTTCACCATACTACTTACCGTCAAAAATTAAGTCTAGCACTTTTTTTGACTCCAAACCTCAGCGGCCGCAACAATTACCGCTTTCTAGTCTAAAGTAACGTTCGAAGCATTAAAGAAAAAGAATTTTCCGAAAGTCGAAAATCTCCGTATGTCTGTGACGAAAAGTTCAACGTCATCTGTGTTGAACGTATAACTGGTTTCATCCATTCACTAGTACACCGTAGTTCGTCGCCACTTGCTAAAAAGATCGGAACGTAGTGGTATGGGTGACTATTGAGTAATTGAAAATATACATAACAAAATCACCAATCACATTGTCAATACAAATGTTTAAAATCTTATATTATTTTTGTTGTGTTATTTTTTTTTTGTGAATCGCTTCTACAATCACTTCTGCTCAACTCCAAATGTCTCACAGGTGAACCCATGTATATCACAGCTGCATATATGGTTGTATACAGTACACTGGAAACGTATTGTGAGGGGGTGCAGGGAACTGATGGGGGGTATTTGCGAGGGTAAAACTGAAATATTAGTGCGCAGGACCGGACCCACTATAGAACCACCATACATAGATGCGATCATTGCGGGCGGATTGTATTCGAGGTTCGTGACCACGTATCTATGCAGAATGCAACAACCAAAGTGCACAAAGTTGCCTCGAATATTCACATTGTGTAGTGCATTACACTCGTGGAGATGCATAAATAATTGAGTTCGGTGGAGCGGCGAGTTGCAGTCTCAGAACGCGACGACGTAAATGCTTTTACTTTTTCCGGCGCCTCGACGCATAGAATATCATGCACAAAAATCGATTTTGTTACCATCCGGAAGGTACGCAGTCGTCGATCAATCATGCGCGAGTCAGGACCTAAGAATCTCGCTTGGAACGAGAACACAAAGTATGCTCTCGGTTTTGCCAAACTGACCACTCGTACGTTAGGTATCTGGCCGCTGAGCTGCCAAGATAATGGCTCAAAATTGGTATTCTGCCTCGTTATCATTATGCAAGTAGGTGACAACAGAGCGGTTACTTTCTTATTCGTTAAATTGGTTTTAGTATTAATTTCTTATTGACTATCATTGGTATCGGGATTCATTGTCGTGAAAACATATGAAATTCCAATGGAAGTGCAAATGTCAAAATGTTAAATACTAAATTAATAATTAAATAATACATTTTCTAGCTAATGGTGACTCTTAATTTGATCAATGAATTTGCCAGTGGTTGCATCTCTCTTGTCAACGCCGCAGAGTTTGTACCCATCCTGGGAATAAACTTTGTTGCCCTGCTGAAGACCATTGTCGTTCATGTGCACTGGACAGAAAATCATTGTCTTGTCGAGTCGGTGGTGAATGACTGGTCGAACGTTTGTGACAGTCAATCGTATAAGATAATGCGAGAGCACGCTTACCTGGCAAGATTATTGTTCATAATCCAAATGTGCATTGCAACCACCGTTGTGAGTTTGTTGATCGTCGCCACGCCGCCCACTTTTGACAAAGCGATGGTACAGTGGATTGGTGATACGGTCAATTCCAGTGTCATGGAACTAAGAAATTTACCGATAGGCACTGGGTGCTCCGTGGTCGGCATACCAACGGTCCTGTACCTATCCGTCTACTTTGTTGAATTTACACAACTTCTGTGTATATGCCATTGTGAACTCGGCAGCGATGCACTTTTCTTCGGTATCACGATGCATCTCTGCGGTCAGTTCGAACTTCTTCGGACGCATATGATTGGATTGGATCGAGAACAACGCAACGAAATTGATATGCGGAATGAGTTTCCTTATTTGATTCAGAGGCACAATCATTTGCTCTACCTTCTCAATCTCGTCGAAGACACTTATAACGTTATCATGCTCGGAAAAATTGTCGTAACGACTATGAATATCGGTCTATTGGGTACGGTGAGATTGAATTTTCATTGCCTTCTGGGTCAACACGCCTCTCATTTCCTCCACTTCACTTATGTTTTGATAAACTTCAACTATACTTTCGCATAATTATTTTTTTGCGGAAATATAGCTTCCTCTATAAGGAAACCCAGTGTATAATTAGCAATTCGGGAGCTTGATTATTTCAGCCCTTTTACCCATGTAAGTGCAGCACGAGGAGTGTCGTACGGGGATTAAAGTGGGGTCTGAAAGGTTTGGCGACCGCGTCAAGGGGTCCGAGAATGTACATGGCTGAGAGGATTTATTGAGGACGTTATATAGCACTCATTTCATCTAATATATTGTAACGAAAATATAGCTGACTATTCGTTAAGACACACGATATTAGTTAAGATTGACAATAGACGGACGAACGGACGATCTATACAAGATTGATTGTCATGTAAAGCAGTCTGGACTGAGACGTCTGAACGAACAGACTTGTGACAGTTCGTGCTCGGAATATTTAGGTGCGATTGTATTAATAATATCCGCCCCTAAACTAAATACGCGCGTTATTCATTCGCTCGATCATTACAATATTATGGTTCATACTTACTTCGTTTATTGTACATTCTTCGTCTTCTCGTTTTTTATGTTTCTGTAGGGATTCAAATGCTTTTTGCATTGCGGGACAAGGATTACGTAACAGCGCTCTATGCGCCCTTCGTCATTAGCTTTTACCTCGTTCAGATATATCCATACAGTCTGGTGGGCGATTATCTGTCGTCAAAAGCGAGCGATTTGCGAAACGCAGCATACAACTGCGCTTGGTATAATTTCTCATCGCATCTCACAAAGGATTTGATATTCGTGATAATGAAGAGTAGCTGTGCGTTCCACCTCACAGCAGGGAAAGTTTTCGTCGTTAACACCGAGAGCTTCACGAGTATCATCAAAACTACCATGTCGTTTTTCTCGTTTATCAAAATGACCATTGTTAAATAGAATTAACTTATTTCAATCGTATACTCTCGTCCATGAATCGATGCTTATACGATGATCATCGATGAACAAGCTAACACAAGAACTACACAATTGTCGAATTCTGGGAAAATGTGGGAAAAACGTCATCACATCTATACACCAAAATTACCAATCCACATTATACATGACTGTTAGAATATGGGTTTGATCATGTGTTTGCCATCGTGCCCATCCGCTCAAGGAAGCTTCGAAAAGAGACCAAACTGTTGACCGTTGCATTGAGTCCTATTCCAAGCAGTCATATCGTAAAGTTACGCATTATTATTATTATTATTATTATTATTATTATTATTATTATTATTATTATTATTATTATTATTCCGGGGTGGTAGTCTAGTGGTTAGCGTGCTCGCCTCTAAGACCTATAAGCATCGGGAGGTCGACGGTTCGATTCCCGGCTTTGTATGTTTCGACGAGAAGGGAAAAAAACATGGACGAGACGAAAAGTCCGACGTCGGGAATCGAGCCTGAGACTGAATAGGCGTAGGGGACGTAGCGTACCCATCGCCCGGGACGCCGAGTCTGTTTGTATCGGACTCGATGCTCCGCAATAGCTATCCCTGGCCAGAGTGTAAGCTATCGTGCTCGGGCTTCATGGTACCATGGTATGGTGCGTCATAACGATGCTTCCAGGTATACCAGGCGACTATCCTAGAATACGTTGAGCCTTGCCTCCTTAACCTGGGGCTCTGAGGAGGGCGACCATGTTTCTCTAGCTTGACTACGGATAGGGATACTGGGACTGGGGACGAGCTAATGATACCCTGACTACCGGCGACCCCAACATGGGGGTGCTGGGAACGGAGGGGAATGGCCATGATACCCTGGACTACCCCAAGTAGGCCTACTGGGGGACGAGGAACTGACCATGATACCCTGTGTAACCAGTTATCCCTACAAAATTTTATCAGCTTCGAGAGCGAATTTTTTCGGATTGGTACATTTGGCAACGGTCTGGCACTCATATTCGTTGTCCCCCAGTCGGACCGTACACGAAAATGCAAAAAAATAAAGGGGTCACGAAAACTTATTAATTTTATTATATATAGTAATAATAATAATAATAATAATAATAATAATGATTTTTTGTGTTTACGGAATTTCAATTTCCACTTATTGATGCATTTCTATATAATGTAGTGTCACGTAAAGATAAATGTATCGATTTTTCTTTTAAATTGGTTTCATTATAAACTTAAAACTTTAAGGCAGCACACAACTGTACGTTGTACAATTTCTGGCAGCGACTCGCAAGGGATTTGTTGGTTATTACAATGTTGTAAGTTGTGACATGGAACGAGCAGCCGCTCGGTCCATCGTACAGCTGGAAACGTTTTGGTTATTAATATTGAAAATATCATGATTATTGTCAAAACTACCATGTCGTTTTTCTTTGTCATTGAATTAACCATCATCTAATAGGATTAATTAATTTACGATGTATTCTTGACTGTGAAACATAGTTTGTATGGGTACATACAATCGACAATCACGCTAAGCAAGTGAGATACAATCGTCGGAATGTGAAGTAGGGTGAATGCACCACTGAATGGACGATTCATTCCGCTTGTCGATTGCTGCTTGTTGTTTTTAAGAGAGTGGAAAAATAAAAAAAAAATTCTATGCACACCTTTCCAACTCGGTTTAGTTGAGAAAATACATCATACTGATAGTAAAAAAAAATGCAGACTAACATCACATTACAAAAAGGCGGATACACCTGTGAATAGACCCATTCTCCAGTAAATGAACGGCGAGTAAGCAGCGAATGGACATGTATTCGCGATCCAGGCTATCGTACGTAGATATCATGTAAATAACTCAATAAGTAATATTTCCTTTAATCGTTCGACTTAACTATTACATTTTAAAGATCACAGCAATTTTTCTTAAATAATATTAATAATAATATTGATAAAGAAAACAAAATGATTACCTTCTTAGAGCATATCATAATAAAGCACTCTTCTTCTCAGTCTGGAACTAACTTTGAAGATTTTTCTTTGGCCGGGCCTTAGAGAATTTTTTTTCAACGTTGATAAGGTTTATTTTTGCCTTTTTTCTGTCGAAGCCATCTGTGAAAAATAATATCCATTTTGTAATTCTGGAATTTTACTATATTTTTAATAAAATGTCAACATATACGCATAATAAACAAATTTATTTATTAATAAAATAGTTGATAATTCTGAAAAGATAAGGGAAAAAAGAAAACAATACCTAGTCGATTTATTTATCGCAGTGTATTATTTACAATCGATAGCTTCAATGTTCATTCACTAGAAAGAGGTTAGGAGGTCGCGCCAATGATTGGACATTGATAATTCCGGCATATTTACACCAATTTATTGAAAAAAAATATATTGTAGGATCAATAATTAACTCTATCGTTATTCTTTCACCGCACTGCTTACCCTAACAAATTAAGTCTAACACTTTTTTCACTCAAAACCTCAGCCGCCGTAACAATCAACGCTTAGTACTCTAAAGTAACTTTCGAACCACACAAAAATAAAAATCTCTTATAATCGAAAACCTCCGTACATCTGTGGCGATTTGCTCGTTATGTATGATTTTTAAAAATAAATTTTGATCATCAAATGATATACCTCTTGTTTTTTATTATCCATGTAAGTGATTTCCTCTATTCACTGATGCACTCCCGCTTGTTAGTCGCCATTTGTGAAAGATCAGAACGTGATCGTATGGCTGACCATTACGTAATTGAAAATATACACACCAAAATCACCAATTACATTGTGAATGCAGTTATTTTCAATTTTACTTTTTTTAGTGTTCTTCATGAATCGCTTCTACGATCACTTCTGCTGAACCCCAAATGTCTCACGGGTGAAACCTTGTATACTGCAGCTGTATATATATTATGGTTGTATACCGTACACTGGACAGGTATTCTAAGAGAGGCGGTGGGCACTGTTTGTGGGGGGGGGGGAGGGGGGAGGGGCTAAAAGAGAGGGTAAAACTGAAATATTACCCGCCATAGAACCAACCATAGACAGGTATGATCACTGCGGGCGGATCGTATTCGAGATGCGTGACCATGTATCTATGAAAAATGCAACACCTGCAGTGTACAAAGTTGCATCGAATTTTTACATTGTGTGGTACATTACACTCGCAGAGTTCGTAGTTCGGAAGTAATTGAGTTCGATGGAGCGACGAGTTTCAGACTCGACTCCCGACGACGTAAATGCTTTTACTTTTTCCGGCGCCTCGATGCATAGAATATCATGCACAAAAATCGATTTTCTTACCATCCGGAAGGTACGCAGTTGTCGATCAATCATGAGCGAGTCCGGAACTCAGAATCTCTCTTGGAACGAGAACACAAAGTATGCTCTCGGTTTTGCCAAACTGACCACTCGTACGTTAGGTATCTGGCCGCTGAGCTGCCAAGAAAATGGCCCCAAATTAGTATTCTTCCTCGTTATCATTGTGCAAGTAGGTGACAATAGAGCAGTTCACTTTCTCTTCTATTAATTTCTTATTGACTATCGCTTGTACGGGATTAATTGCCGTGACAACATGAAATTCCCATAAAAGTGCAAATGTACAAATGTTAAACACCAATTTAATAATTGAATAATACATTTTGTAGCTAACATTGACTTTTAATTTGATCAATGAGTTCGTGAGTGGATGCATCTCCGCTGTCAACGCCGCAGAGTTTGTGCCGATTCTGGGTGTAAATTTTATTTCCCTCCTGAAAGCCATTGTCATTCGTGTACACTGGAAAGAAAATCATTGTGTCGTCGAGTCGGCGGTGAATGACTGGTCGAACTTTCGCAACGATCAATCGTATAAGATAATGCGAAAGCACGCATACCTGGCAAGATTATTTTTCATAATCCCAATGTGCTTTGTAGTGACAGCTGTGAGTTTATTGATCATCGCCGCGCCACCCACTTTTGACCAAAAGATGGTACTGGGAATTGCTGATACGGGGAATTCCAGTGTCATGATACTGAGAAACTTACCGATAGGCACTGGGTGCTCCGTCGTCGGTATACCGACTTTCTTGTACCTAGCTATCTACTTTGTTGAATTCATACAACTTCTGTGTGTATGCAACTGTGAGTTCAGCAGCGATGCACTTTTCTTCGGTGTCACGATGCATCTCTGCGGTCAGCTCGAACTTCTTCGGATTGATATCATTGGACTGGATAAAAAAGGTCGCAACGAAATCGATATCCGGAATGAGATTCCTTTTTTGATACAGAGGCACAATCATCTGCTCTGCCTTCTTAATCTCGTCGAAGACACATATAACGTTATCATGCTCGGAAAAATTCTCGTCACATGTATGAACATCAGTCTATTAGGTACGATGAGATTAAATTTTCATTGCCCTCTGGGTCAAGACTCACCTCATGTTTTTTCACTTCACGCATGTTTTGATAAGTTTCTATCATACGTTCTCATTATTTTTATTGGTTGCGAAAATATAGCTTCCTCTATACGTAAACACAATGTATAGCTGGCCATTCGGAAGCTTGGCCGTTTCAGCACTTGTAACTATGTAAGCACAGGTCGAGGGTTATCGTACTGGGATTAGAGGGAGTCTGTGATTTTCGGCTACCCCGTCGACGCATCGGGGAATATACGCGGCTGAGAGGATTTATTGAGGACGTTATATTGCACTCATTTCATCTAACATATGATGATTCACACTTACTTCATTTGTTGTCCATTTTTTGTCTACTCGTTTTTTATGTTCCTGCAGGGATTCAAATGCTTTTTGCATTACGGGACAAAGATTACGTGACAGCGCTGTATTCGCCCTTCGTCATTAGCTTTAATCTCGTTCAGATATATCCGTACAGTCTGGTGGGCGATTATCTGTCGTCGAACGCGAGCGATGTGCGAAACGCAGCATACAACTGCTCCTGGTATAATTTCTCATCGCGTCTCACGAAGGATTTGATATTCGTGATAATGAAGAGTAGCAGAGCGTTCCATCTCACAGCAGGAAAAGTTTTCGTCATTAACACCGAGAGCTTCACGAGTATCATCAAAACTACCATGTCCTTTTTCTCGTTTATGAAATTGACGATTGTTAAATAGAATTAATTTATTTCTATCGTATTCTTTCGTCCATGAATCAATGTTTGTACGATGACATATCAACGATGAACGCGCTAAAAAATTATACACAATTGTCGAAATCTGGGAAAATCTGGAAAAAAACGACATTAAATCTATAGACTAAAACCACCAATCCATTTCGGACCTTTTTCGGCGCACCATGCCCATATCGCAGCATCTGCCGAACAGTTATGATTGTCACTGTGCGCGTTGGAAAGCTTACGACTGAATTACACAATGAAAAGTGTCTTCGATATTCCGAGCTGATGCTTCTATTTCAAATATCATCGATTCAAAGATTCCACTTCTGTCATATGTGAGTATAACTACTTTATAGCGTTTCGCATAAAAATGTTTTTTTAAAGTACTTAGCGTCGAGACGCTACCGCGTCTCTTGTTGAGAAATAAATATGTAAATATTATTTTTCTAACCAGTATCATATATTGTATCTTCGAAATAACGAGAACGATTTGCTTCTCCTTAAGGCGATATTGTGAGATCCGCGTATAGAATCGAAACGATTGTCATTAATGAACAAACAACATTACGGGATCGAACCGCGGCTTTCGCGCCTCGTGCGATGTCATTTTGTTCTGAGCGATCTGAGTATTAAACCCACATGCGAATTGTGGCTTGAATACTCAGATGCGTGCTTGGTCCATGCGATCGGCGGCTAAAGTTACACTATGTAAAATTTTCATCGTATGAACAACGCAAATTTGACATGAAATTTCAGCCGTACGCAAATTTTTAATTTCAATAAAATTTGATTTGATTTTCAATTGGAATTGATCTTGTTTCAAAAGTTGATGTCCATTTAAAATGAAATTTGTATTGATTTGAAATTTGAGTTCATTTGGATAGGATAGTACTTCAGAGGATATCAGACAAATTTGACAACACTTAATTAAGCTCGTTGAAAGATACAGTATTCTGACACATCGAAGCACATTTGCATGATCATGCAAAACATTTGAAAAGTACTAAACAACATATAAGTTTGATAAAAGGGTTAAAATAATTATTCTAATAATAAAATGCTTAAACAGACGAATCAACCCTTTGAGGATTTTATAGAAGTTTGGTAATATTTTATCATTAAAACATATAGCACTCGATCGTGGAACAAGAGACATACTACAGTGCTTCAAAGGGTTAAAATCAATATCGTCGACTAGTAAATATTCCAAAAATGGTATCAAATTGATGACTATGTAAAATTTTTTCCAAATTTCGCAGACGATTCATTCGCGAACACTTCATGATTCAAACATTAATTGAAACAAAAATAGGACATTTTTTCAGACCCACTTCAACGTATCGACGAACATAGATCTATCTACATTATCCAACCACACATACGTAATGTGTGCGATAGAATCAAATTCGCAACAGGCTGTTGCTCGTGCGGTGTAACTGGAAGTGCATCATGCAACTGTGGTAAGAGCATAGCATATATGCAGTACCTAATGGATGAACCTATTTGAGTCCCTGACCTCCGACTCTATCGTCGTTCGCGTGGCTGAGAAGTTAGTTGATATCTCTACCGCAACGCGAACTGCTCCGGTGTATGTTGCGAATCATTCTCCATTCAAGCGAAGATAATATATAAATGAGTTTTGTGTCAAATGCTCTCCGGTTATTCATTATATTGTCAGGTGTATAACCATTAAGGGGAATTTTACATTTTCATGCTTTTTCCTTCATAGTCTTGATAGTATTGCTTTATAGCAAAGCTGTGCGATACTTTCAGTACATGGTACTTGTGTTGTACTTGAAGGATACTGCTTCAACTACATGTGTACTTTCAATCCGGAAAGTACTCACTGTTCTTCAAGTATAGTACTTGAAGTACTTTTCATTTGTCCAAGTACAAATACTTTCACGACATTTGAAATCAAACATTATTTGCTCTATTCACGTACAAAATTTCAGTTCTATCGGTTTCAATTTACTCGAGTAAAACCGTTAGTATAACTAGTGACGAAACATAACGAGGCAGGACAAGATTCCAATCTTGTGTCGTACAGCATTTCGAGAAGAGACGATGCAGGACGTCCTGCATCGTCTTTGCTCGATTACTCACTCGGATTTTCGTGTTAAACGCTGAATAAAATGAAATTCAGCGTATCTCCGATAATGACTCTCTGGTATTTCCATGATAAGAGAAGTTGGATAAAACGAAATTCAGCGTTTTTTCATCAATAACAAAAAAGCAAAGCTCTGGGGCAAAACTGGGCATAAAAAATGACGAATTTGCATTTTCGTGTTACGTTTTCGGAGCGGTAGTCGACTTTAGCTTTGACCGCGTTCATCACATTGTCAACGTGTTGCTTGAAAGACGTGGACAGTGTCGTTATATTCTGACTATATGGGGCATTTCATTCCGTTCCGAACGATCAAAAACTCTACCACTTTAAAAAATCGTAATTTCACCACAATTCATAAGTTTTAAACAACATTTTTTTATAATTTTGTTCAAAATTTTGGGATCGTTAATTTTTTTACATAACCAAAAGCGACATTTTTTTAAACCCCTGTCTCTTTGAAGCTATTAGACACGGAGAAAACTGTTCAAGAAATAAAATATGTAGTTTTGAATAAACTTTCAGAAAAACATTCATTTTCATTTATTTTTATTGCAAAAAGTTCATTCAAACTACATCTATTAATTCTCAAACATTTTTCTGGATGTTTATTGCGAAGCGCACTGATGGAATTGGTTTACAAAAACACACGTTCTTTATGTAGTTTAACTTTTCGTTGTTGTACTCCTTTTTCTTGATTATTTTGCACAGCTTCATTTATATTTTTTATAGCAAAGCAAAGATTATGGGACGGTATTCTATTCGCTCATGACTCTTAGCGTCGCCCTTCTTCAGATGTATATGGGGAATTCCATACCAAGTCGACCTGGGTCTGACCCTCGATGTCTTGGATTTGGCCCATTTTTTAAAAATATTATTGTTCTAACTCGAAATAGTACTTACTATTTTTTTCAGATTTTTCCAGTCAAATTTGTGTGAATGCTAATTTTTTGAACTTTTTTCTTCTTAAAACACCTCAAAAATTCTCAAAAATCTGGTGTTGAATATAGAAAATGTTGAATCTAGATTCATAATGTCCAGATTTTTCCTTCCACCTGTTTTTTTTAGCTTTTTTTCGTAAAAAAACGTTTAAAAAATAGAAGCAAAGGTCGATTCATGATGGGATGTTGTTTGAATATTTTCGCATGCAACACAGGATTTTTGAGAATTTTTTCAAATTTTTCCAAAGCAATCTTTTTTTAGATCGAAAATTCGACATTAAACTATGACGAATAACCTCCATTAATATAATATGAAATAGAGAATCATTCTCAACAAATTGATATCAGATTAATTCTGCATTCCAAGTTGATCTTCAAGCTTTTTCTTCAGGTAATCATCATAAAGAAGCATTATTGAATTGTAGGTATGAAGAGCTAGGTCACGTTGATACATTTTCAAGTCATGCAATGCCTTTAATAGAACTCATTTCATTTTCTTTGTTTGACGATATTATGGATCTTGAAATCTCGCGATGCAAAATTCAACTCGTTACCATACCTTCAGGTGTTGGTATAAAACAATGTTGTTTTTGTGTTTGCGGGATAGTTTTAGCAGATTCGAATCTCTCTTTGAGCATCTCTTTCGCTGAGTTGTAGTCCTTGATGGCAGCGTGCCAAGCGTTGGGGCCCATTCGAACAGATTGCGAGGCGCCAGAATCTGACGGTCGACGGTAAGCTGCAAGCTCGCCCTTGCAGCCAATCTTTTCAGTGCCCCACCGATTCCGTCACATGGGCCTTTCCCATGTGCTGTAGCAAAAAAGTGCCATTCTGCCGGGATTGCGAAGTCAATCTCGTGAAACGCTAGATTCACGAAGTTCTTAAAGTTTTTGAACTGATGTAGAGCGCCGTCAGAAAAGTAGAATATGCGAGATGGCATTCCTATTTCAGTCTTAACGAAATCAACGACAATTCGCGTGAAAACGTAGACGGCAACGGCATCGTGATGAAGACAATCTGAGATGATAACGAGACACTTATGTCTTACTTCTCCATTTTGCTTGTAATATACTACCACGGGATACACAGTAGCCTGATCATTATTCCAATGGAACCCGGGAGCAGCGTTTTGGTAGATGAAAGCGTAGTTTTCTGCGAAGTCACATATCACGATGCATTCACCCTCGTTCAAGTTTTCCTTCAACGACTTCAGAAAATCCGATTGTTGCTTAGCAATAAAACAATGCGGCAAAAGACTTTTCGCTTGCTCGCAAAATTCCTCAATGAATTCGTGCACGGTTTTAACGAACGTTTCAAGTGTCGCGCGAGGTTTCAAAGCTCACTGTGAGTACGTGATGTATTCAATGTCATTGTCATCGAAGATCTTCGCCAATACGTCCTTTAGTTGCTCTTGGCCCGGGCACATCGAATATTGCAACAAATGACAAGAAGGTTTTGGAACAGCGCATAACAACATCAGCAGACAATCCTCGTATTTTGCCAGAGGAATTGCTGAATCCTTAGTCAGTGCTTTCAAA
>JAPYZC010002430.1:0-22254 GCA_030522665.1 Ichneumoninae sp. A BG-2022a
AGTAGAAAAATTACACGCTTCAAGTACCGATTTTAATTTCCTACTTTCCATGTTAATTTTTATTGCAAATACGATTCGACCAATCATCGTGCCCTTTGGCACTCGCATAGGTGAGGTTTTCATCCACCTATGAAAAAAATCCCGAGAACTCCGGTTAATTTCATTTTACGTTTCTGGTGCCGGAGACGTTTCGGAGTCCAGCGAGTCAAGTAGCCCCGGTCTTCCGATACACTCGCCACATGACGATATTTTCCAGCCCTCGGCGGCTCCGGTTACGCGCTATGGAACATAAGAGTATCGTATGCGAGGCATGAACTCTTTGTCCTGTTATATGCGTCGTCATGCTAGGCTGTATACGCTGCTTGATCGTTCTTATTGGTGCTGTAGCGTACTGTATATTCCTCCCAGAGTGGGGAGTGCAGCAGACTTCGCTCGAACGATTCCTGCCTTCTCCTCGGATACTTTCCTCCACATTCCCATGTCTCGGGGACAATTTTTCGACGCTACCTGCCCACATGTTTTCCGTATACCTGGCAAGGGTCGACGCCCAGTCCTTTATGAAATTGGCAACTTTGGCATTTTTTAAAAATTATTATATTTATATATTTATTTAAATTTTTTTGTATTTTTATTATATTTTTCTAATAATAATAACAATAACAATTTATTGAGCATTTTTTTAACAGAAATACATTTATCAGGTATACTTTTGCACATTTGGTAACATTTTTATATATTTTCGCATCTCTTCTAGTCGGGCAAAAATTTATACACGAAGTATTTCTGTCGCGCTCAATATAAATAAAGTGATTGCAAAAGTGCCATATGCACTTGTCCGCAATCTAAAATGTATTGGTAGAAAAAACTATATTCTTTAACTATAATATAAAAACTATATTATTTAATTATGTTTTTATTTTTTTTTATTTATATAAAAAATATTGAAAAGCCTTTATTAATGCATATCTGCAAATACATAGTTTGAACCGTGTCATAAAAATTTCCCACACATCTGCAGTGTTTACACACTCTGTCGACACGGATGCCGAACCGGAAGTGCCGGTTGTTTTACATGGAGCTCGTAAACATTGCCAAGACGGGATGTACGCTCGAAAGTTTTATTTTTCATTCTTTTTTTTTCTTTCTCTCGAGTAAACGGAACCGCAATACAATACACGATCGTGACGATGATGGCAAAGTCGTCGCTTGTGGCCTTTTAATGTCACGCACGTCAACGACGAGGTGCTCCGCACACTTACGAAGGCCGACAAGCCGCCGCGGAGCCAGCAGAGCGTTCAACCGTTTTGCTCTCTCCCCCGAAAGGACACGCTTCGCGGGCTAGTCTTTTAGAATTTTCGCCAATTCGTTCGCCGATTTTTTTTTAATCGATTTATCAATCACCGGTAATCGCGAAAAAATATCGAAATACACTTGGGTGGAAATTATTATATAAAAATAATTAATACTGGCCCACATATTTCAACATATTTTTTTCGCGCTAGAAAAATATTTTTGATTTTTTTTTCGTCCGACCGATTGGCGTATTTTGAGTGTTCTTTCAAAATTTTTATTTTTATAAAAAGTTTATCGATCACCGGTAATCGCCAAAAAATTAGAAAAATTCTTGGATGGGGATTCTTATCATAAAAAATAAATAAATATTGGACCACATATTTGTATATTTTTTCACATTGGATAAACATTGTTAACATTTTTTGAACAATTTTTTTTATTCCTTTTTTGTTATTTGTGGAGAATGACAAAAAAACATGTCGAACCTCTGAACGATTGGCCTATTTAAAAGATCGCGCGAGATTGCCGAAGACGAGACGATGAATCGAGCTCGACGGACAGGGTGGGGGATTGGGTCGAAAACATTATGAAACTTGGGACGATAACGTAGCGGAGAGCGGAGGCGCGTTTGTCCGGGATAAATAGGCCGGCATCCGGGCACACATAATCTTAAATCACGCATTAATTTGTGCGGTCTTGCTAGTCACGAGCGAGAGCTCTGACGCTCGTCGCAACGTCGGATGATTATTCGACGGGCATCCGTGGGATGCGACTATGCGGGGGCTGCGAGTATAAAGTCAATCTTTCATCGAGCTTCCAGTCTCGCGATACTCCAACTCATTCTATCGAGGTATCAATTATTTGCATTAAAACACATTTAAACTATCAACTTTTTTTGCACCTAACAAATAATCAGATCATCTTTTTTTATTTTCCAACAAATCCCATGATTTTTTCGAAAAGATAACATTTTTTTGAAAATTTCGTTATCACTGTTAAATTTTTGTTTTAATTATTATTTTTTATGGCTCTATTTGTGAATCCCTTCGATGACCGTGAAATTGCACACGCGTATTCTGAAACATTGCTACACTGAGAAAAAAAATTGTTTGGATCAAACAAAAGTCATTTGTTTGGTACAAATAAAGCATTGTTTTGTTAAAAATTTATTTGCTTCAATTTATCCAAAATTTGTCGACTGAAACAAACATTTTTGTTGTACCGACAAAATACACCTTAGAACGTATGTCACCGCGCATGTACTTAATTCAACAATTTCTTTTCCTCAGTGTACGAAAGCATAGCCGATATTTTTTTTTAATATGTAAAAACTGAACTTCCACCATGAGGAAATAATGAAAAAAAGAACCAAAATTTCTCGACCGAAACAAACATTTTTGTTGCACCAACAAAAAACACCTTTGAACGTACGCCACCGCGTGTGTACTTAATTCAACAATTTCTAAAGCCAACATTTGTTTTTAATGTGTAAAAACAGAATTTCCTCCATAAGGAAATAATGAAAAAAGGAACCAAAATTTGTCGACTGAAACAAACATTTTTGTTGCACCAACAAAATACACCTTTGAACGTACGTCACCGCGCATGTACTTCATTCAACAATTTCTTTTCCTCAGTGAACGAAAGCATAACCGACATTTTTTTTTAATGTGTAATAAAAACTGAACTTCCACCACGAGGAAATAATGAAAAAAGGAAGCAAAAGGTTTAATGACTCTTCGACGTCGATTAGGCTTTCATCTCAAGTTCCGATAGAGAGCCTCGATAATCACTAGATTGCTACACGCTACTGTACACTCATGCGTACAACACACGTCCCGTACGGGTGTGGATTATGCACAGTGTGAGGGAAGTGAAAGCCAGCTAGCCGGACAATAAATGGCATTGGACTCGCCCCACTCGCCAAGTTTCATAAACCACTGATCGACGGTAAAAAAAAAAGTCATTGCGTAATGATATAGTAGGCAAGAATTCCCAAGGAGGGATTGTTAGTGGAAAGCCGCGTTTTGCCGGCTTGAATTGCCGCGCCGGCAATGAAACTTCCATCACGCGCAATCCCGGCACGATCTTTGTCAAACTCGTTTCGGGGTCATGTAAAAATGTTGGCGTATCGTGGTAAAAAAAAATGCCCGGATACGAATATGAAAGAGTGTTTAAGGTCATCGAACTCTTACGATATTATATATTCGGACCAATGTTTGTGGATTTTTTATACCATTCTTTTGCCGGTAAAAAAAATCCCCCTTCTCGATACCCCGAAAAGGATATTTTTTTTAATGGAGCATTAATGAGTTTGGTTGATCTATTTACAGATATATATTATATATTATATTCGGAGAAATGGATTTTTTTACATGATTGAGAAGACTGTTGCGATGAAGCAATCAATTCTGATAGATTTTTTTATTAGAAAAAAACCCCCCCCCCCCCCCGTCCCATCTGAAGAGGATATATTTTTTACGGAGTATTTATGAGTTTCGTTAAATTTATCGACATATATACATTATATATGATATATTATATTCGAACCAATGAATCTTTTTTTACATGATGAAGAAGACCTTTGCGATGAAGCAATCAATTGCGATGGATTTTTTATACTATTTTTTTAATAGTAAAAATCCCCCTTGAAGAGGAAATATTTTTTTAACAGAGTGTTAACGAGTTTTGTTTGATCTATTGACATATATTTATTGTATACGATATGTTATATTCGAACCAATGCATTTTTTTTACATGATGAAAAATCAATTTTATTTATATATATTTTCAATATTTTTTTAACAGAGTGTTAACGAGTTTTGTTTGATCTATTGACATATATTTATTGTATATGATAAGTTATATTCGGACAAATTCATATTTTTTTCCATGATGAAGAAGACCGTTGCGGTCAATCAATCAATTGTCATGAATTTTTAGTACTATTTTATTATTAGTGGAAATCCCTCCCTGCGGAGCATATAATTTTTTTCCACGGATTATTAACGAGTTTTGTTTGATCTCTTGACAGAGGGAAAGGTCGAGGTTTCGAGGGACGGGAAATACCTGAGTACCTTGGCGCCTGGAAAGGTTCTCGGCGAACTGGCAATATTGTACAACTGCAAGAGAACGGCTACAATAACAGCGGCGACAGACTGTCAGTTATGGGCCATAGATCGACAATGCTTCCAGACTATTATGATGAGAACGGGTCTCTCCCGCCAAGCAGAGTACACCGACTTCCTCAAGAGGTAAAGTTTTATTTTTAATATTTTTTTTTGTACGTAACACAGCGTAACCACCGAAGAACGCAATTAACGATTATTCTTTTATTTTCAGCGTGCCGATATTCAAGAACCTTCCGGAAGAGACGTTAATAAAAATTTCCGATGTCCTCGAGGAGGTAAGATTCGAAAATCGCAGGCGAACGACATTTTGCCAATCCTAAAAATTCGTACTGTTTGAATAGTAAGAAAACATGGTTAAAAAAACAATTTTTCTTTTATGTCTAAATGTTGTTTCTGGAATGACGAATAATAAAAAAAGAGATTATAAATATTCGCGTCGAGGTGAAATTTGGTTTAAATTTTTTATTGAAATTCATTTTGAACATTTTCGCAGACGTTCTACAACAACGGCGATTACATAATTCGGCAAGGTGCGCGGGGCGACACCTTCTTCATAATAAGCAGGGGTCAGGTACGGGTTACGATAAAGCAGCCCGACACTACAGAAGAGAAGTACATAAGGACTCTCGGAAAGGGCGATTTCTTCGGTGAAAAGGCTCTTCAAGGGTCAGTAAAAATAAAACATCCGTCAAATCGACGATGTGATTTTTTCCCAATTTTAGTCTATCGATTAGAGATTTATTGATTCGATTTTAAAAAATTCTTCAGAGACGATCTACGAACGGCCAACATCGTGGCCGACGATCCGGAGGGCGTGAGCTGTCTGGTAATCGACAGAGAAACGTTCAATCAACTGATATCCTCGCTCGACGAGATTCGCACGAGATACAAGGATGAGCTCGTTCAACGCAGAAGGTGAGAGCAAAAAATGACAAATCTATCACTATAATGAAACCGAGTAGTATAAAATATTTTACTCGCTGTGTTACACGCTTTGACGAAGGATCGGACAGTGAAAAACTGAGAGTAAGTTTCATAGTTAAGAAAAAAAAAATAAACGAATCTGTATCATGTATGAAGAATCAATAGCGTCGACTTTTCGAAGTATCGACGATGATTCCACATGGCCGGATGTACTCGCGAGACGAGGAAGAGCCCGACAGGTTTTTTTCCGTTTTTAATGCGATAAAGCAATTACTTTGCCTATTTAATTATATTTTTTACTTCCGATCACACCGAATGGTCATCGAATTGAAGTTATCATCGCACAACCGATCGACGACTTTTTTTTCTCTTTTCTTTTTTTATCAAAGTTTTAAGGCTAAAACGGACACGCAACAATATCATATTTCATTAATTTTAATTCACACAGGTTGAACGAAGAATTCCGAGAGCTCCGACTTCAAGATCTTCGGCCACTGGCGACGCTTGGTGTCGGTGGTTTCGGCAGAGTCGAGCTCGTGCAGATAGCCGGTGACGGCAGCAGATCCTTCGCTCTGAAGCAGATGAAGAAGGCCCAAATCGTGGAAACGCGACAGCAGCAGCACATAATGTCCGAGAAGAGAATAATGGGCGAGGCCGACTGTGATTTCGTAGTTAAACTATTCAAGACATTCAAAGATCGAAAGTATCTTTACATGCTCATGGAAGCTTGTCTCGGTGGTGAATTGTGGACCGTACTCCGCGACAAGGGACACTTCGACGATGGCACAACGAGATTTTACACCGCTTGCGTTGTCGAGGCCTTCGACTATCTACACTCGAGAAATATCATCTACAGGGATCTCAAGCCGGAGAATCTTTTGCTCGACGGTCAAGGGTAAAATTTGCAAAATGAGATTATAATAGACTGTTTTCAATTATGTTCGAAACATGTTTAAACTATGTTCAGACTGTTCGAACCATGTTGGATCTGTTCAAACTATGTTGAAATTGTTTAAACTATGTTCAGACTGTTTGAACCAATGTTGCATCTGTTCAAACTATGTTAAAATTGTTTAAACTATGTTCAAACTATGTCCAAACTATGTCCAAACTATGTTCAAACTATGTTCAAACTGTGATCAAAATTTGTTCAAACTTCGTTCTTCTGTTGCTCAAACTTTGCTTTTTCTGTTCTAATCAGCTACGTGAAGCTCGTTGACTTCGGGTTCGCGAAGCGTCTGGACCACGGTAGAAAAACGTGGACGTTCTGCGGCACGCCCGAGTACGTGGCTCCCGAAGTGATATTGAATCGTGGCCACGACATAAGTGCCGACTACTGGTCACTCGGTGTCCTGATGTTCGAGCTTTTAACCGGCACACCACCGTTCACCGGTGCCGATCCAATGAAAACATACAACATCATTCTGAAGGGTATCGACGCCATCGAGTTTCCACGATCCATAACGAGGAACGCAACGGCGCTGATCAAGAAACTCTGCAGGTTTGTCGATGCCACCGGAGCCGCCGGCAATTTTTCAACAGTCACCGAAAACTGTCTTGCCGACCGAGTAGAATCGAGTCAACTCGCGTCCGATTGAAACATATTTATCTTGTATATTTCCGTTCGCAGGGATAATCCGGCGGAGAGGCTTGGATATCAGAAAGGTGGAATCAGCGAGATACAGAAGCACAAGTGAGTTTTTTTTTCGACAATAATAATAAATATAGGAATATCCATGAAAAAACAAAATTAACAATGATCTTCGTCTTTTCGACAGATGGTTCGATGGTTTCAACTGGGAAGGACTTCGAGCGAGAACTCTAGAACCGCCGATAATGCCGCGAGTCCAGAGTGCAACGGACACGGCGAACTTCGACGAGTATCCGCCGGATTCCGATCCTCCCCCACCCGACGACATATCCGGCTGGGACAACGACTTTTAAAATAGAAAAAAAAAAACAATTACTGCGCCAACTCGAAAAAACGGTTTTGCATGAAACTAAAACCGGCCCAACATTATTCCGCGAACGTTGGAACGACTAGAGAAAGAAAAACAAAACCCTCGTGCGGGACATCGAGGAACGAGAATCGATGCAACTGGCCCGATGACCTTTCGACAACACTTAGAATTTTTAAGAGCCATTCTCATTCGTCTCGTTGCATAAACGTTAAAGTTTTCGTGACTATTACGTTAACGACAAACTCGCGAGAACTGTTGAAAGAGGTATTCAATTGTTGTGTCTTGAAACTGCGAATAAGAGCAATTCTACGTTGTTCTTCGCGTATCGACAAGTGCCAGTGCGGCAAGTGCCATTATTTATAACAGCGTCTATCAATCGTCTTAACTTTTTACTGTTTTTTTTTTTTTTTTTTTTTTTTTTTTTTTTTTTTTTTTTTTTTTTTTTTTTTTTTTTTTTTTTTTTTTTTTTTAATTTTTTTTTTTTTTTTTTTTTATTTTTTTTTTTTTTTTTTTTTTTTTTTTTTTTTTTTTTTTTTTAATTTTTTTTTATTTTTTTTTTTATTTTTTTTTATCGTAGCCAATAACGTGTCTCAAACAATTTGTTGTTTTATTCGTTTTTAAGAGTTTATCAACCATTAATTCTGTAGACACATATATAGACACACATATATATATATTATACCGTAATCTATAGGACGAAGACACGTGTGTAAATAAATATTATAGATATGTGTGATACATACGTAAACCGTACTGTATATTTATCTATAATTAGTTGATAATGAATACATCAAGTTTTATGGATTCGTCGGTCGTTTCAATAATGTTTTTTGTTTTATTGCCGAGTAATGATTTTAACGAGCGTTTGGCGCTCTGCTGTTGAGATATTGCCAAATTGTGCTGGCAATCGTTACGGTTGTAAACATTGACGATTAACATTTGTTGTAAATAATTAACGTTCTTTCGGCAGAAAAATACTTCACTCGATTGCGTTGGGGTTCGAAATTAATTTTCCGATATTACTCATTATCACAGCGATGCCCAATTTTCGTATTAGTATTGAGTAGTATTGAGTATCGGTAATTTTGACTCCAACGATATTTCGTTTTTTTTGCCTAACGTCAACATTGAGCTAGATTTTGCACATGAAAAAAAGGTCTTAACTCATTATCGCGGCGATGGAGTAAATAATTTTGTTAATATCATAGAACACAAGTGCGCTACAATCCGATTTTCGTATTAATATTGAGTATCGGTGTAATAATGTACTGACGTGATTGCTTGGAATGGCGCACGATAAACCCTTAGTGTGCATTAGGGGTCATTTTGACTCCGACGATAGCCCGTGTTTTTTCGCCTAACACCATCAACTTTGAGCACGTTTTTTGAATGGGTAAAAAAGGTATTTTTTTATCTGGCTGCACGATTCGATACGGTGCACAGTGGTTGCATGCTGGGCAACAACGCAGGGTTCAACTGCATGTATGTAGTTGAACCCTGCCCTGTCGATCGCGTGCGATTGACGCGGTGCGTGGTTCTCTGGAGTCCCGTTGTTTCCCTGGGCGGCGTGTGCGGTCGACGCGGTGGACGGCTGTACCGTTGTGCAATTGAACCGCGCGCAATCGGTCGTGCGCTATCAACTCGTATGGTTCTTCAGTTGAGTAAATTTGCTCGTTTTTAAAAAATCTTTGTCGGTATATCTGCCTCGTAAGGCTAGACGGTTGCTGTAGAGTAGATCGCTCTAAACAGATAGCAGTGATGGAGCGGGTGTACATTTGACTCGTTACAGAAAACCGTGATTCTTATATGCTAAATGCAATTCCGTGCTGCTAACGTTGGAAAACGATTCAACCCTTTGTAAATCAAAGCCAATCCTTAGATCGTAGCAACAAGTTGCCCCCACTCCGCGCGAGTTCACACCATTTCGGAACGGTTTCGGGGGTTTTGACATGAAAAGGGTCAAAGAAAGGGGTTAAAAAAAAAATACATGTCCAGTGAAAATCTGCAAAATGGGTGGCGGTAATGTAGATCACAGGGTAGAGGGTTAGTGCCGTATTTGTGAAGATTGTGAAAGAAGACTGAATCGGACCGCCGAATATGACGGGATTACTTGAGGAGGAGAGTGGGTAAGTTTAGTGCAACATTGAAATATGCCTCATAAATCAATGTATATATAAATTAGTGTATAAAACAAAAATTTCGTACAGACGTACGTGAAAATTATGAAAAAAAAAATATTCGATGGTTTTTAATGTATCCATTAATATTTCAGCATAAAAATATTTTGCATGAAGTACAGCGGATATGCAAAAAAAAAACTTTTTATAGTTTCGCAGTCATTTTCATACAGATATATTCACCAGTGTTTGGGTGACCGCGAGGGCACTTACAACCACCCTCTTTGGAGTCCTTTTATTCGACACGCAACGTCTGTATTGAGACATTTCGCGAAAACGTGCGCGACGCTGCAATCATGATAGTGTAACCCGGCATGATACGTAATGCAGGTAGCGTGCATGCTACGCGCTATACGTAATTGCATCGGAACAGGACCGAAACGGTACGTTTAAGGTGTTTCAGTGAAAGGGTTCAACGACAATAGAATTGATAAATATTCAATAAAAATAATGGTTTTCTTGCGATGGTATCGCTAGAATTGCTATAATACAAAAAGTGAGATAAAGGCCTTTGAATGCCGAGACAACTTGTCATGTGTCATAACATAACACACAGCAGAAAAATATTGAAAAAGATGGGTGCACAAGGACTCGACGTCGAGTCGAACCCGACGTCGTTATGGTAATCGATTTCAACGAGTACCCGAGTAAAAAATCGGGAACCTCATCCTTCGAGTACTCACAACTATCGTATTTAAAATTATCAATTAATGCAATTCGATTTATGATACATTTACATCTGTACCACTCACAACTCTAACAGACAACTTCTGTACCATATTACTACTTTACCGCACTGGAACTCCACTCGGAATTTCTACCACCGAATGAAAAAATAATCTACCAAAATAAAACTCTAGCCGAATTGAAATAAACCTCTACCGGAATAGAAGGCCTTATATTCCGGTAGAGTTGCATTTCAAGTCCGATCGAGTTTTACTTCAATTCGGGTAGCGTTTCATTTTGATTCTGGTCCAATTTTTTTTTTCTGGAAGAGATTTTCTTTGCGGACTAGTCGGCAATAACTACCACATATCAACTCCACATATCCATATCACATATCAACTCCACCGGAATATATTTCGGTAGAGTTGATACGTGGCAGAGTTGCCGGCGACTGGTCTGCACTGGTCGAATTTTTTTTCTGGTAGAATTGTTGGCGACTGGTTCACTCCAGTACAGTTTTTTCAGATTTTTTTTTCATGCAGTGGCAGGCATTTGGCAGGCAGTTTTTTCAGTTTTTTTTTTCATGCAGTGGCAGGTATAGTTGTTAGAGCTGTATTTTTTGACAGCGTTGTTATCTGGTAGAGTTGTGGGTGGTGGGGATGCAAATGTGGCCGATTTATTGAGATAAGAATAAGTTTTTTGTGTCTCGCCAATAGTACTGTACTAAGCCGATTTACGCACAAGCATGAATGAATGAAGTGATTTATTGTACGGTAATACATAATACATGATAGAGTATTTAATAATTGACTAACAGTGAGATTATTTTATACAACAATAATCTACACGTATACTATATTATAAGACAAAGGAATAGGTGTAATATGAAAAATTTAAGGAAAGTACATTCAGCCACATCTGTCCTATCGATCGTTTTTTTTCGTAGAAAGTCCATCGTCGTTATCGGTGATAGAGATTCTTTGTACTCAGTAGGAAACGGTATTACTGCGTTGAATTGAGCATCGTCAAATAGGACATTGATGATTTTAACACCTTAAATTAATTTCATCACACGTTCATGTAAATCGGGTTTATCATTGGAAGATAACAGCCAGTAAACGGTGAGTAACTCACGTTGCAAAAATTCATCATCGACAGGATGTAAAGTTTTCCAACGGTTATGCTGCAAGGCTTGAGACTCGCTCGTAAAATGAGAATTATTAATTTTCTTGATCTCAGAGACATCATGTACCATTTACTGCTATATCTGTGTGATATAACAAATTCGTTATTGTTCTCGTTTTGTCTTCAGCAATATACATATTCCAAAACCGTACACAGAGTCCAGAAAAAAAACACTGGAGCTCATTATCCAATGACCGGGCAAAGTGGTGATGAAAAGATGAACCAATATGGCTAAACTGAACAATGTGTATCTTAGAATTTCTTGCAATGAATTGCCCTTCGCGATTGCCTGCACGAAGATTATCGAAATTATACGGAAGAACAATGACACAAAGGGGGCCGATTACATACCCGATAACTCGTAGCGCTCAAGCCAGTCATATTGAGTCCCAATATTATAAAGAGACACGTTTCGCATGTGGACTCCATGTCTCTTATGAATCTTTGTCAAAAACACGACACGCATGATTTTCTTAACAATCCAATCGTCATACGAAATAATCAGGACAGTATCCTGCGGTACACTATGCATATGAGGCATCACATAACATTTCGACCTGGATTTGCCACTTCACATCTTGGATTGGGCCCGCGATTTTTTATATGACTGATCTTACTCTCAAAAACACTCGGAAAAAAAAATTGTTTATATTTATTTATAATTATAGCAATATAGAACTTATTGATCGTCACGATTTAACAATCTGAGAAAATTGTGAAAAAATGCTGACTTATCTTGTGTTATATATAAAAAATATTTAGATCTGAGCCGGAGTGGGCCGGAGTTAACTTCTATTTTTTTTTAATTTTTCGAAACAAACAGTGAAAGAAATTAAAAGAAAAAAATCTGTCGATTATGGGTTATCGCTTGGCCATTTTTATATGCAACAGCGCATTTTTGAAAATTTTTTAGATTTTAATTTGTGGACATCAATAAGTTCATTTTTTTATCATAAATAATTACAAACAATTTTTAACCAATCTAAAAAAAAATCGGAATGCTTTTGGGAGTTAATTCAGTCATATAAAAAATCGAGGGCACATTCCAAGATGTGAAGGGTTAGACCCGGGTCGAAATGATAGAGACTGCCCCATATGTATGTATATTTACATATATATGTTAGGTTTTACCGGAAGTTTGGTTTAATCGAGATTTACTCTCAGTCAATTGGGACTTTAGTAAAATGAAACTTACTGTACGAGATACTTATGTTTCTTGATACAAGCTACAATCTTTTGATAATGATGATCTTCGTAATAATTAGGCTTGAGTGTTACATTGACGTTTCCATCGTCTTCTAATATATTCTCCAGATTATGTCTGCAATTGTAAAATTCGCAAAATTGGATAATTTAATGATTCATCATAATATCCCGTTACACGTCGACGAATCGACTGTATAAGTTGATAAGTTGACTGTGCTAGTCCACGCCTTAGGTTTTCTAGGGAAGCCCGGTCTCATTCTGTGGATATTTGGTATATTCACTTCACGTGTATCGGGTTCGCCCGGCCCTTGATAGAATTATCATGTAATAAAATTCCGATACGATAACGATGTTCGGCTATGGTCGTAGCTGGCAGAGATGTAAAAACGCTTCGAAATGTAACTATCATTAGTTAATATATCCGAATAAATATTGATATCATCACCTTAATATTTTAAACAGTCCGCAAGCATGTTGAGCGAAACACATGTAGAGTGTATCAAAGGCCGGCGTGACTAGAAGGCCCACGACAACACCACAGTAAATGTGCACCTGAATCGGCCACCAGTACCGTACCGGATCGATCCCGTAGTCTACCGGCATAATGTCAATTGACATTCGTGAAGAGTTTAGTGGGTTGAAAAAATCCAAGATCTTCGGCGTCATTGGCACTATCAGCCAAGTGCACACAGCTAAGTAAAACGTTGCTGTAACGAGATACATAATTTACAATTTTCCACTTGATCTTTCATTTAAAACATAATAAGTTCCTACATTTGTTCAACTAACAAGCCCATAATATTGACCAGCGTCTTCCATTCTCTGCGCATTCCTTAATAATATCTAATTCCTTACAATTTCGCACGCTTTCCCAGTCCTGTTGCATCCTATCGAGGAGGTTTCTTTGCTTCAAATGATAAGCTTGTAATGGTTTATGATCACTTTAGCACAGTCTTTGTTTTTCTCACCTTCACCTGCTGCACCATGATGTTTATTATCTTCATGTTGCACACAATGTTCGTTCCCAGATGGGAAAAACACTCGACGAATGTATTCAATCGGCCCCACGTGAATACCAACACCCGAATCTGAATGCATTCATTACGTCAAGGTACCGAAAATAACAAGATACAAACAATGATGTCAATTGAATATTATAATTTGTAAAACAAAAAATCGTTTGTATGGAAATTACTCTACCTGAGGAACCATCATACTAAAGCTAAGAAGTGTGAGCAGACAAAACTTCGTTCTTTTTTCTAGATTAGATTGGTAGGGCCATAGGCCGAGGAAACAGAGCATTCGTTTATTGATACTGTAGTATCTTCGATCATCGAAGATGTTGAAAGTTTTTGTAGAAACATCGTTTGAATTATTCGTCGTTTGCATTTTGTAATTCGTCACTGATCGGGATATTTCTATGATATCGGACAGCGAAGCCCCGCGTGTGACAAGTGTACTATTCGATATACAATAACCGACTACAGGACGAGCCAACTGTGCTTCCGGGCATCGATAAATTACGGGGATGAAGCGTTTCGTAATTTGGGGGCATAAGTCACCGTTGCGTGCAAGCAAACGCAGAGGATAATATAATATCGAACGATTTGCATAGTTGATGAACGGTAGAGACAGTTGGTGTTGGAGTAATGATGGGGCATTAAACAATTACACCGCGGTTGGCAATGCAAGCCCCACTATTGATTGATTTAGTTATAATTGAGTAAGAAATTGAAGGTGTTTGATAAAAAAAAAAGTGGTAGGAAATATAAGTGGTGGTTATATACCAACATCGCCGAGTTCACTTTCTCGCGGCTCAATCGATGAAAAGAGTGTGGATAACTATTCCCCTATTATACTATTTCCGTTCTAATCCGTCTACGTGAGTTGTGCACAATAATGCGGTGCACACCGCTGTGAACTACTGTCGTGAGGGGAAGAAACTAATTTTTTCGACGAGAAACACATCACTTCCAGTCCGGAAAAGTCATTTTTTGGTCGGAATTTTTTGGTAACGTCATACCGGAAATACGTAACTTTCGGTTTGCAAAACGACGTAAATGTATTATAAGATAAAGGAACATGTGTGATAGGAATAATTGAAGGCAATTTTATTTAGCTGCATCTGCCCTATGGAGAGTTACTCGCAAAAAGTCTATGGTTTGATATCGGTAATAGACATTCATTGTACTTAGTTGTAGGACACGGTATCACTGTATTGAAGTGAGCATGGTCAAATAGGACATCGATGTTTTTAACACCTTAAATTAATTTGATCACCATTCATGTAAATCAGGTTTAGTCACTGGAAGATAACAGCCAGTGAACATTGTGTAACTCACGCTGCAAAAATTGCTCATCGACAGGACGTAAAGTTTTCCAACGGTTATGCTGCATGGCTTGATACTCACTCTTATAATGAGAATGATCAATTTTCTTGATCTCAGAGACATCATATACCATTTACTGTAGTATCTGTAATCAAAAATGTAAAAAATTCGTTATTGCTCTTTTCTTATCTTTTGCAATATATATGTTTCGAAACCGTACGTACGCAGAGTCCGGAAAAAAAGCACTGGAGCTCATTATCCAATGTCCGGGTAAGGTGGTTATGAAAAGATGAGTTAATATGACGAAAGTGTATAATGTGTATCTTATAGTACCCTCCAATGGAGTGCCCTTCGCCACCGCCTGCATGAAGATGATCGAAATTATGCGGAAGATAAATGACACAGAGGGCCGATAACATACCTGATAACCCGTGATGCTCAAGCCAATCATATTGATTCCCAACATTATAAACAGACACTTTTCGTACGTGGATTCCATGTCCTTTATGAATCTTTGTCAAGAAAACACGATACAGACGTTACACACCGTACACACGATTATCTTATCAATTAAATCGTCCCACGTAATAATCTATGTATTCGACAGAACAGTATCCTGCGGTACTTTATGTATGTGGGACATTCCATACCATTTCGACCGGAATTTGTATATCGCTTTCTCATAGCGTCCCATCGTTCGCAAAGCTTCCTCTGTGAGGAAGCCACAAACCCAGAAAATATTTTCTCATAGAAGAACCTTGGCGAATAAAGGAAGACTATGAGAAAGCGCTATGAAAATTTCAATTTTAAACGTTTTTTGCTTCCTCATAGAGGAAGCTTTGTTTATATATATCACAAGACAAATTAGAATTTTTGCGACTTTGTTCAGGTTGTTAAATTTCATTGTTTTAATCATAAATAATTATAAACTATTTTTAAAATTCTCATAAAAATTCTGAGTAGTTTTGAGAGTTAGTCCAATCATACAAAAAATGCGGGCACGATCCAAGATGTGAAGGATTAGACCCAGGTCGAAATGGTATGGAATGTCCCATATGTACGACACGATGTATGCATTGTAACGAAACGAAAAATAGCATTAATGGGGATAATTCGGAATTGACGTGGGGAGCGGCCTGTCTAAAGCTCAGTGGTCAGAGCAGTGGTCGACCCGCACAATCGGAAGGTTCCGGGTTTGAATTTCGGCCCAGCACGCCACGCATTTTTTCGAATTGTCCGGATTATTTTCGTTACAAGATACATATATATGTTACGCTTTACCGGAAATTTTGTTTAATCGAGATTTAATCTCAGTCAGGTGAAACTTCAATAAAATGGAACTTACCCCACGAGATACCTATGTTTCTTGATACAAGCTACAATCTCATGATAATAATGATCTTCGTGGTAATTAGGCTTGAGTGTTACTTTGATGTTTCCACTGTCTTTAAATATATTCTCCAGATTATGTCTGTAGAAAAAGATTCGCAAAATTGGATGATTGAATAACGAATCATAATATTGCCGTAGCACGTTGACGAGTCGACTGAATAATATGCTAGTTCACGTCTTAGGATTGCTAGAGTTGCCCAACCTTATTCAGCAGAAATTTGGGATAACCACTTCACGTGGACCGGGTTCGCTCGCGTGGGTTTTTTTTTTTTTTTTTGTGCTCTGGCAGAATTTACTATCTGATAAAATGCTAATACGGTAAAGGCGTTCGGGTAGAGTCGTAACTGGCAGAGATGTAAACAGGCCGTAATGCAGTACTATCATGTGTTAACAGAGGATAAAAGTGGTGAATATGGCCCACCTCGATTAACACATAAATCAATGATATATGGACCGGCCCATGTTCCCCATTTTCACCCTATCCAAATAAATATTGGTATCATTACCTTAATATTTTTAACATTCCGCAAGCATGTTGTGCGAAACCCATATAGAGTGAATCAAAGGCCGGCTGGATTAGAACGACCACTATTACAGCAGGGTAAACGTGCATTTGAATCGGCCACCAGTACTTTGCCGAGTCGATCCCGTAGTCTACCAGCATAATATCAAATGATTTTCGTGAGTAGTTAAGAGGCTTCACAATATCCAAGATTTTCGGCGTCGTTGCCATTATCAGCCAACCGATCACAACTGAGTAGATTGTTGCTGTAACGAGATGCGTAATTTACAATTATTCACTGGATCTTTCATTTCAAACACAATAAGTTATAATACATTTGTCCAACTAACAAATCCAGAATATTGACCAGAGTCTTGCACTCTCTGCGCATTCCTTCATAATATCTAATTGCTTCAAGTTTCGTATGCTTTCCCAGTCCTGTTGCGTCCTATCGAGGAGGTTTCTCAGCTTCAAATAATAAGGTGGTAATAATAATAAGGTTTATGTTAACTTTAGCACAGTTTTTATTTTTCTCACCTTCCGCTGGTGCAGCATTATATTTATTAGCTTCATGTCGCACGCAATGTTCGTTCCTATAGGTGAAAAACACGCGACAAATTTATTCAATGGGCCCCATGTGAATACCATCGCCCGAAACTGAATGCAATCGTTATGTCAAGATACCGAAAATAACAAGATACAACAAATGGTGTCAGTTCAATATTATAATTTATTAAACAAAAAATCGTTGGTATGGAAATGATGATTTACTCTACCTGAGGAACCAGGACACTAAAGCTGAGAAGTAAGAGCAGACAAAACTTCGTTCTTTTTTCTAGATTAGATTGATACGGCCATAGGCCGAGGAAACAGAGCATTCGTTTACTGACACTATAGTATCGATCATCGAAGATGTTCAAAGTATTTGTAGAACCATCGTTTGGATTATTTGTCATTTGCATTTTGTTATTCGTCATTGATCGGGATATTTCTATACTATCGGGCAGCGAAGTCCCGCGCGTGATGACCGTACTGTACGATATACACCAACCGACTAAAGGACCAGAAAACCGCTTCCGGACATCAATAAATTACGGGGATGAGGCATTTCGTAATTTGGGGACATAAGCCACCGTTGCGTGCAGGTAAACGCCGAGGACAATATAATATTCGCCGATTTGCATAGTTGATAAACAGTAAAGGCAGTTCGTATTGGAGTAATGATGAGGCATTAAACAATCACACCCGAGTCGGCAATACAAGCCTCACTATTAATGGATTTAGTTATTACTTGAGTAAGAAATTGTAGGTGTTTGATAAAAAAAAAAAAAAAGTGGTAGGAAATATAAGTGGTGCTTTCTCATGGCTCAATCGATAAGAAGAGTGTTACTACGATTAAATCGGTAATAGAATAGTTACCTGTGAGTAGCACGTATACCTGTGACGGATAAAAATATTGCACGAAAAAAGGCAAACCTTTTCGTATATCGCTTACTGACTGGACGCTAAATAATTTTCACCGATGAGGTGTTGGCTGCCGCGCGACAAACTACAGTCGGGCGAGTACCGATACCGAATTTATTCAAACAGACAAATCCTGAAGTTACTGAAAATCTGAATTATGGTCAATCCCGTAACGGATGCTACAGTAAGAGAGGGCAAATCAAACGATAGTTTAAAATAATAACAATTAATGCTTTGTGACGATTAATCGAAAAAGATCGCGTTACACTCTGCAGATTATTCAAGTACGTTATATGAAAGTGAGATTGTTATAGACAAATCCAACCACCCCCATTATATCCCTACCGGAATATCATGTCCTCATTCATTTTTTACACCTTTAGCGAGAAGATGAATGTTACCACGATAGACTTGGTAATCGATTAGCTACACGTCAATACGTATACGTGTGACCTATTAAAATCTGGTAGCAAAATTAATCACACAAAAAAATAACTGACACTGTCGTGGTCACTGCCGGGACGCTACCTAAGTTTCGGTGACGTGAACTTATTCAGAAAAAATTCTGTCAAGAGACATTGCGCCGTTCCGACAAAAACTGGAGACAACGAAAACAGCAAAATCGGGGGCCTCGGTGAAACGCATAACTCCCGTCTTTTTGCCCTGACGGGCAGTTGGGAGTTAAAAAGTACGGTAACTATACTCATCTCGTCACCGAGATTCCAGTGAGAGAGGTCGATAATAGAACTATACCTTAAAACGATGTTAATTAACCCTGGGTACGATTATTCAAAATACTACATAAAAGTTACATTATTTTAGTAAAAGTTACATTATTTCGGACATGACTGATATGACGACAATATAACACAACAGCCCAAGCGCCACGTCAATAATTTAAGGAAGCCGAAAGTACAATCGGCTACATATCGGTTAACGACAGTTATTTCGTATAAAGTACGTGGATTTTTATTATAGCGCATCACTGCAGTGAAGTCAGCACGGTCAAATAGGACATCGATGTCTTTAACACCTGAAACAATTTTAATCGCTACTTGACACAAATAAAGATTCTTCACTGAAAAAATGAAAACCAGTAAACATTGGGTAACTCACCCCACAAAAGTTTTCGATCGACATGACGTACACCTTTCCGGCCGTTATGACGCAGGGCTTTATACTCGCTCTTATAGTAAGAACGATAAGTTTTCTCGTTTTCAACGACATCAAGTACCATTTAGAGCTGTATCTGTATGATTCAACAAATGATTGTTGGCTCTTTTTTCGCGTATTCTTCAATGCATATTTTTGCGATACTTTACGTACACGGAGGTCGGGAAGGAATTGCTCGATTCCATTATCCAATGACCAGGTAAGGTGACGACGAAAAGATGAAACAATAAGCCGAAAGTGTACAATGCAAATCTTACAGCAACATCCTTTTCCGTGCCCTTTGCAACCGCCTGCACTAACATTATGGAAATTGTACAGAGGGAAAGTGAAACGATTCGGGAGAATTATCTACCTGATAACCTGTGACGCTCAAGTCCACCATATTGAGTCCTACCACGACAAGTAGACTCGTCTCGTTCGTGAAGGCTATCTTCCTTATGTACCTGTGTTGAGGAAAAATATTCAGTGAAATTGCCTTGACTGTCGAATCAGTAGAGTCAATAACGTATGTGCGCACTTGGGTCTTACTAATTCGATCTATCACGGTAAAATGAGACATCGACAATGGTTCCCTTACTTACGCTACGAGGCATTTGTGTTTCTTGATACAAGACACAACTGCATGATAATAAATACCGTCATGGATATCAGGCTTGCGAGCTACATTCATGCCTTGATAATCTTGTATTGTATTCTCTAGACTACATCTGTAGAAAAAGAACGCTACAGTTTGATTATCGTATCATAAACTGGCAGGTCGTTGTGGTTCGGGCGTTACGCTCCCTCGCTATGGAGTATAGAATTTAGAATCAGGAAATTTACATTTTCGGACATTTATCGGAAACATATTGCTTCCAGCTTGAAAGTCTCATTTTTCGACCGGAAGTGAAGACATTCCGGAGATACGTCGCTTCCGGTTTGGAAATCTCATTTTTCGACCGGAAGTGAAGTCATCCCGGAATTACGTCTAATAAGTTTTAAATTGGAAGTGACGTATTTCCGGTATGACGTCACTTTGAGTGGAAAAATGCGTTTTCTCGACCGCAAATGACGAATTTCGGAAAATTCTCATTTTTTGCACACAACGATAGCGCATCGCGCTTTTCTGCACCCATTATCGAGCACATTCACATTTGAAAGTTGTGTGTGTATTCAACGTGACATTTGTCAGGCAGTTGAAGGGGACAATCCTGGTTGTACGTTCTGCTATTTGTCAAAACTTGGCAGTGTACTAAAATCGACCGATTATTGAATTTGACAAGAATCGTTCCATACGTTAAAATGCAGCAGTATCATTATTTACCGTGAATAATAATCAATGGTAACACGTCACCTGAGTATTTCAAACATTCCGCAAACATGTTGTGCCAGAACTATGTACAGTGAATCAATCGCCGGCATTACTCCAAGGAACACTATTATAGTCGACCAACAGTGAAGTTGAATCCACCACCAGTACTCCTCCTGATCGACCCCGTAGTCTGTCGGAATAACGTCGAATGTTGGTCGTGAGTTATTTAACGGCACTAAAGCGTCCAGGATTTTCGGCATCATTGCCAACGTCAGCCAGAAGACGATGACGAAGTATGTCAATGCTGTAACAACACGAATAACTCCCATATTTTCAATACATCTTTTACTAATGTTATATCGATAAGTGCATATCTTCTTTCTACTGACATAACCACATCATTGACCAGACTCTTCCCGTCTCTCCGTATTGCTTGAGAATATTAACTTGCACCGCGTCTTGCGTGTCTTCCCAGTTCCTCCGCGTGTCATCGAGAACGCTCCTCAACTTCAAGAGACAAAATTTAATTTCAGTCTCTTATATTTGGATCATAAAAAAAATGCATTCTCACGTGTTTCTGCTTAACCATGAAATTGAGCAACTTGATCTGGCAGGTCACGTTCGTTAGTAACGTTGAGAAACACTCGGAGAAACTATCCAATCGACCCCATGAGGATACCATCGCCCGTGTCTAAATCCGGTTAATATGTTAGGCACGGAAAAAACAACTCAGTTTACGTTAAAATACAAAAAGTAACAAGAGACCCACAACCGCATTAGCAGGATTTCATAATTAATATAAAAATTACGAAGTGGCTTACCTGAGGCCCCAGCATTCCAAAGCTGAATGATAGAAGAATAAACGTTCTGATTCTTCTTTCCAGTGGAGTTTGATAGGGCCATTGACCGTAGAAACACAACATTCGTTTATTGAGACTGTAGGATGGACTATCGAACAAGACCATGGACTTTAACGAAGTATCGTTTGAATTCTGCATAGCTTGTATTTCGTTTTCCACGACTGCGTGCAATGTTTCTGTACTGTGCCACGCAAGTGATAAAAACACGATGCGAGGAAGAAGCGTTATGCGATCTATAGTAACCGGCTAAGGGACGTACGGACTGTCCTCCAGGGCATAAACACATTGCGGGTTTGAGACGGTCCTACATATAATTTGCCATTGCGTGCAAGCAAACGCCGAGGATAATGGTGTTGGACCATTTGCATAGCTGATGATCAGTAGTGGTATCCGCTATTGCGGCAAGGACGGGACATTGAAACGATAATACATGCGAGTCGATAATGTGTCATGTATTATGAATAGATTTTTATAGAATTCAGCAAGACACTTTAAGTGCTTATATAAACGGTGATGGAAACATAAAAGTCGTTGTTGGACAACCACGACACTTCGCTCAATTTTTTTGAACCCTTGACGAGGCAACTTATCTTTGCAGTTTACCGATCATGTGGCGTCAGTTTGACACCCAGTCGTCTTCTTACTGTAAATTGCTCTCCGTAAACGATACTATTATCGTTCATTGGCAACCCTATGGTT
>JAPYZC010002431.1:0-12564 GCA_030522665.1 Ichneumoninae sp. A BG-2022a
TAAATACAGAGGAATCTCTTCGTTATTCGATAAGGAATATAATGGTGTAGATTAAGGTCTGTTTTCCTAAACCCAATGGGTACATCGTATGAATGTACATTGATGGGTGAAACTTTCTTAAAAATTGAATACATTTCACCTGAAAAGCTTTATATTACATTATCCCATTGATGACAATGACAAAGATTATGATCATAAGTAACATTGATTATGATCATAAGTAACATTGATCATAATTATAAGTAACTCTTGATCATAAGTAACATTGATTTTGATCATAAGTAACGGTGTGACTTAGGAAGATAAGTCACACCGTTTGAAACGATACCGAAACGCGACTAACGGACGCGGTGACTTATCAAGGGTTTAATTATGTCTCTAAAAATGGGTATCTGGGATACAAGATAGGCATTTTTTCCTTCGTGACAACAGATCGCCGAGGCAACTTATCTTTGCACTTTACCGGGCATGTGGCGTCAGTTTAACACCCAGTCGTCTTCTTACTGTAAATTGCTCTCCGTAAACGATACTACTATCGTTCATTGGCAACCCTATGGTTTAAATACAGAGGAATCTCTTCGTTATTCGATAAGGAATATAATGGTGTAGATTAAGGTCTGTTTTCCTAAACCAAACGATTATAACGACAACTAGATTTTTTGTGCGGCAATGGGATTAACTTTATTGAATGCCAAATCTACTTACTCGTCACGTTTATTTTTATTTCAGACATATGTACATGGCACAACATAAGGCAGAATAACAACGATCAATCGTGGCTCTCCAAACAAAATAATTGCAGAGCATCGTTTCGATTTTTACAAATCTTCGTAGGGACTGCCACATCGAACGTTGTAGAATTGATCGCACACTTGGAACTGTTGATTGAACAGGGTACCATTGCCGCACAAAGTGCTCGATAACAATCTTTGACCCTGGCACAAGTGATAAGCCTGTCAACAAAAAGAAATCATTCGGCGTAAAAAAAGTATCGGACATAATATAGCCACAACGAAAAGTATTACCTGACATCCGGTCGCGATATCCGACCACAGTTGATCCCCGAGTCCGTGACACGTGAATCCAGTGTAAGGCACTCGATGAAACGTAGGGTACAGTGGAGGTTCGTGTGGTACATGTAAATCGTGATACGCGTCGTAGGGTGTCCCATCGGCATTGTAAAAGTGTCCAGCCCAAACTGCACTAATGGCAACTGAAATCCAAAGTGATCAATGATGAAGAAAAAAAACTTACTAGTCGAATGATATTTGAAAAGGATTGTGACCCACCGACGATGAAGATAACGAAATGCTTCATGTTGCGATTATGAAAATATCGTGTATTCGCGACGAAGGATGAATATTTTTGGGGCACGGATATCGATTGGTAGTTGCAAAGTATGGATGCGTCCTTTCCAATCGAAAGGTGGAGGAGAACTGACGACGAAATAATCTACCCAACGTCCAAGTGGCCCGTTTCTTGGGTGAAAAATCCAAAGCGGTCGGGGGGGATATTCGAAGGTTTGATCTTCAATTCACTTAACTGTCACGGACGCCGTTGTAGGAATTTAACAGACAACTCATTTTAATTGGGGTCGTTTCGTGGCAAATTGACCGTTTACTCAATTTTTTTAGCCCCTGAAAGCGTACGTCGTATGAATGTACATTGATGGGTGAAACTTTCCTAAAAATTGAATACATTTCACCTGAAAAGCTTTATATTACATTATCCCATTGATGACAATGACAAAGATTATGATCATAAGTAACCCTTGATCATAAGTAACATTGATCATAATTATAAGTAACCCTTGATTATAAGTAACATTGATCATAATTATAAGTAACCCTCGATCATAAGTAACATTAATCATAATTATAAGTAAGCCTTGATCATAAGTAACATTGATTATGATCATAAGTAACGGTGTGACTTAGGAAGGTAAGTCACACCGTTTGAAACGATACCGAAACGCGACTAACGGACGCGTTGACTTATCAAGGGTTTAATTCTGTCTCTAAAAATGGGTATCTGGGATACAAGATAGGCATTTTTTCCTTCGTGACAACAGATCGCCCTCGGCACCCAGAAATATCAGTATTGCCTGTTTAATAATTCATCCGATAATGAAGGACGCACTTTCGGTACTCCCTATGTACAATAATCGGTTGTAAAATTCTTGGTGGGCGCGCAGTAGTAGGACAACCGGCTTCTGGACCGAAGTTATTTCATAACAAACATTCACCGCGCGCGATCTCGCGAAATGGTAACAGGAGTGACCGATACCACCTTCCGCGGGTCTCCACCCACTTGTCTACGCTCCATATACATACATTACGCTTTAAACTGAGCGTTGTAAATCGGGTCACCCGAAACCCCCATATAATATGTAAGAGCGATGGATACGAACAGCCACCGAACAAAGTCAGTAAAAAATAAAAAATAAAATCAATCACAAAGATATATCGCCAAGAAAAAAAATCTGATACCATTTGTTTCTAAAATCAATGCACAGTTGTGGCATTCAATTTATTTTTTTTTATTTTCTGTTTGATTAACGCTGTGTGGAAAATTTATTCGACCAGTGTTCGACTACTTTTGTACTGTGCGAACTTCGGAATCAATGGAATTCAGGTCAAAGCGGCCGACGGTATCAATTTTTCGCTCGGTTTGGTAAATTCGTGAAGCGGGAGGAGCGTATTATACGTAGTCCGTACCAAACGTCCTTACTCTGCTTTCTTTATATATTTTCTTCGACGAAATACCTGTATTGCCCAACGTGCGACTGGCGCCAGCAGCCTCTCACACTTTCGGAGAATTCCCTGTTCTGTCTCCGTTAAATTCTCAACCAAATCATTGGGCACCTCTTGATCTACTCGATCGGAACTTCTATAAATTGTCATGTATCGTCTAGAATAATTGGATATAGCTGAATATCGTCCCAATTGAGTCAACGGTTGATTATTGGGTGTCAACTATATCATTGTCAACGATGAGTGATTATGGTGGTATTTTTTATGCGAGTGCTTGAGTTCCGAACTCATGTTACTGAAAATCAAACTAAGCAATACTAATGTTACGATACTAGTGCGTGAAACGTACCAAATTTTACTTCACAAGTTGCGAAAGTGGGGCTTTTGCGCACGCGTGCGTAAAACTGCTGCTTTCGCACCGTGTGTGATAATAGTGCTTAGCGATACTAGTGCGGGAAAGTGGAAGTGACTTTGATATTACACGCAGGTTGTGAAGTGCAGGCTTCGTCTAATATTCGCTGCACCGCACTAGCATTGCATAATATTTCTTGTAACGAATGCAGGAGAAGTTTTACTCCGAGTCGGTTGATTGCGACGCTGTACTGCGCATGCGCCGCACTTTTCGCACGCTTAAGGGTGAGAAAAGCGAAAAGTAAGATCGGACCAATGTGCGCATAAATCGGGCATTTATAGTACGCTTCGCTTTAAACTGCCACTCTCGCCACTTTCGGTAGGCACGAAAAGTAGCACTTTACATGCATGAGTTACAAAAAATACTTTTATGTGACGTAACTTCCATTTTTGAAAGTTTCAGTTTTTCACCGGAAGTGACGTCACAGAGTCGATCTCTAAACTTCTTCTAGGTGACCAATGTTGCGCCAGATTCCGATCGACAATGTGGACAACGAGAATAATAACAATTGTCTGTACATTGGACATTTAGTCATTTATTCGTTTAGTTTTAACACAACAATTTGATATGTTTCTGTAGGATTGCGAACGATCTCGATGAGTCTTCACGAAGATGCTCTCTCACCATGCTCTCAGCTACGGCGAAGTTCGCGATAGTTGGAGAGTCATCAAGTTTTTATCGTTCAAACGCATAGGATGAGTGTTAACAAAATTGCCAATCCACCGAGCCTCACGTTGGCCGAGGACGATGGTTGCGAGCCAATTTTGTTGTCGTCCATGTCACCGCTTGTCTTCGCGAGAGCTAAATTGATAACGCGCATGAGCGGATAATCGTTCGGTGTCAGAGGATCCAAAAAATCGGTGTGAAGCGCAGCACAATCGCCACGGAAGTCGTCTGTGTCGATACTCCAGATCATCGCGCCTGCCAACCTCATTTTTGCTATATACTCGATTTTCTTGACGAAACTCAAAGGGTTGTCGTAGATCACTACTTTATCGGCGTTCATCGCGTAAGCGCTGTTTCCATCCTCGTGCCAGCCGGTACGCCAACCTTTCGGGTAATCCATTAGTTCTTTGCAGATCTTGAAAGAAACGAAAACGGTGAATTTTTTACGGTAACGTGCGCAGGGAGACATTTTTTATAAGGCAATTTCCCACAAATTTTAGCTTCCTCATGGGGACCCTCAAAGGCTTTAAAAAATATTATTCACACTGAGGAAAACGAATGAATGGATTAAGGATGCATCACATATACATTTCCAACTGAAAAAAATAATCCGTAAACCTTTTACGTATGATGATTAATAATAATGCAACAAGTTATTAACAAATTGTTATAAAAAATAATTCATTCTATAAAAATTTCAGTACTTCGCGATGTGCCAAAAATCTGAAAAAAATCATCCGTAAACCTTTTACGGATTGTAATAATTAATTACATCCGTAAAAGATAAATTACAAATTGTAAATAAATAATAATTTACCACCGATTGAAGCACATAATCGTTTAATAAACAATGCTTCGTTTGTATTAAACAAACAACCGCTTTGAACGCAGGTCGAAGCGACTTTTGGTTAATAAAAAAAAAACATTCTTCGTGCAATATTATGCTCACCTCGTTGTACCCCAAAAATCCATTTTCTCGGGTAAAATTGCCCATGAATCCGGTATCCAGTGCCGTTGCACCGATCGGACTGTCGACTGAGTCGTTACTAGGCATGGAGGCGAGTACGAAAGTTCTCCCGTACATCGGCAAACCGAGAACGAGCTTTGAGCTCGGTGCTCCGAGCCTTAACAAATAATTGATACTCTCCTCCTACATAGGCAAATGTAATATATGTGAATGACACTCGTTACGATAAAAACAATACTGCATCTTTGTATTTAACAAAATTTTACTCATTTACCACACAAAGACCATCCTGACATTTTAGTGGCGCATTTGGCAAAACTCGCCGATCCCACGCGCCGTGGTAATCGTAAGCCATAACGTGTATGAAGTCGAGATGCTTCGAAATTTCAGGAATATCGTAACCAACGTCTATAGTCGCTTTGGCAGCGCTTATAGCCGCTGTTAACAACAAACCTCGCCTCTTCAGCGCAGAACCCAATTCCTAAAAAAAATGTATATATCAATTTTTCGACCCAATGTAAATTTATAAAGATATTACAAATTTATCAATAAGCTTCAAAAGTTCAAACTTGAAATTTCTTATATTATGAGAAAACGATATGAAAATTTCAATTTTCAGTTTTTATGAGGAAGCGGTATGAACATTTCAATTTTCAACGTTTTTTTCCTTATTACTGTAGACATACTTTGACGAGCAGACTGAAGTTTTCCCTGTCGTGCGGAGCACCACCTCGCGATCCGGGAAATTCCCAGTCGAGATCCAATCCATCGAAATCGTAATTCCTATGATTAAAAAAAAAAATGCCACAAGTCAATGAGAATATAATTGTCAATAAAAACAATTTTCAAAAAATGTCCTCAAGTACTTCGTAAAAAAAATGAACCTCGTGTTTTTCCTTACTTCATAAATTCGAGAACGCTGTCGACGAAGACTCTTCTCAGAGGCGGTGAAGCCGCGAGAGCTGAATAATTGGCGCTACCCTCGTTCCATCCGCCGATGGCGAGGGAAACTTTGAGACCGGGATACTGACGACGAAGACCGGTCATCTTTCTATACGTTCCCTTTCCTGATCGATCGATCATCGTTTAATCATTATCGCGCCCGCTTTAAGGCGAACGCAAATATCGCCGTCGGTAACAAAAACTGTAATCCATTTATTCATATTTAAAAAGGCCTTGAACATTTTCAGACGAATGCAAAATAATTTAAATTTTCGTCTTTCAGTATACAAAATGTGCCAGTAATTCGAATCATCGGTAAGGTCTCACACTCTTGCAAAAAAAATAAAAACAAAAAATGACACTACAGTTTCCATTACCGGCCGAGCTCGAACGCGACGCGTCGATTTGATATGAAAATGTTTTCAATTTTTAATAAAAATACTTTACCATAATCTTCTTCGAGATCAAGATAGGGATCGAGACTCTTGATCCTCGAGGTCGTTGCGTTGAGGCCGGCGAACGCGTAGATCAAGTGGGTGCAGTGTTCGGGTCTCAGATCTTCGAATTGAAATTGTCCCCTGCCCGGACGAAATGTTGCCCACGCAGCGACGTAGCACACGACGATCTTGTCGTGTTTCGGCCTCGAAGACTCTGGTGTAAGATCAAAATATTTTGTGTTACATCCTCTTAGATGTTACGATTCTTAGATGTTGAAACTAATCACAACAATGTCTAATATTATTATCTATGTGTAATATTGTCTCAGCGAATGATGGGGGAAAAAACCTAATTTTTCTTTCAGGAAATAGTCTGAACATTCTTATGGCAATCGCGTGACTAATGCGAATTTCTGGTCGCTCCCGACCCGACGGGACGTCGTCTATACACATGGACGTCGTCCCAGAGCACATCGGAGAAGGAATCCCGGACTCGACACTTGTCCCGCGATTACTATACAACTTCAGCGATCATTCCAATATATTTCTCCCCGTCTAGGATCGTGGAGGTCGTCACGCGCGGATAGAAAGTGTACGAGACGAAGGCGAAAGGTCACAAAGCAAAAAGGTGCTCCAAAGCATCCATTTGCATAACTAGAAAATAAGCGCCCAATGTAATACAACCAATAAACAAAGATTCATTTTTTTATCATCGAAATAAATAAAAAATTTTAAAAACTTGTAAAGTTTATTCACGTTATTGTTACGTTTATTTTGTTATTTTTATGATCAAGGAAGGAATAGTGAGCTTAGATGATGTGGCTCGACTTACCGAGGATGCCTTGAGTGCCGGCAATAATGACTCCAAAAAGAAACGCCGAAAGTGCGACGAATACCCGACGAGACATAATCGGTGGAACTGTCGAATGACAATTGTGGAGAGAAAAACGACGAGGAAGTCCAAGGCTCTTCTATGCAAGCCGGCGTATTGGTAGACTGTCGTGTATTGTCGGAAGCGCGTCGGGAACAACAAGCTGTGGGCCTTTCACCAGGGACACTGCGAGTTCGCTTCGTTTTAAGCCCGGTAAGGTGTAACGGAAAAAGAAAGGATCGGTGAACGAACGGGAATATTCCAGCGGACGCGATGCTCGGTCCTCGGATTACCTGTTATTCCGACGTCGTTCACTATCCGCAGGTACACAATTAATATATTTTTTTTTCTTTACATTCTTTGTTCATGAACTATAATTTTACAGCGCGAATGAACTATCGCTTTGATCATGAAAAATGTATCAGATAAAGTTGAAAGCATTGTAATTGCTTTGTGTCAACACTTTTTTATATTTATTTTAGCGCCTGCCGATAAAGCTAGGTTCGGACTTGGCCTCGGTTGGTAACGAAACATTCGCGCGTAATGTCGGAATCTGCAGTACTGCATGTTGTATAATCCTGCCGAGAACGACTTTACTAACTCGTATGGTAACTTTTACGCAAAAATCATTTCCACTAAAGAGTAGGTAGGTCAGAAAAAAAGCATTCGATCGGACGTGATGTTACACAGGATAATGTCACTTCCGGTTTCGAAATATAATTTTTCACCCGGAAGTGACTTTATCTAGGGAAAACACTGGGGTTTTCGTATCGTACAAAATTTTCTTTCACTAGGTGTGAAAATGGAGGTTTTACGCGAAGCGTGCCCTTTTCGCACCGAGTGAGATAAATGACATTTTCAACCCGGAAGTGACGTATTTTCAGTAAGTTTCCGAAAATCTAAATTTCGGGTTTCCGTCCACAGCAAGCGCGCGGAGTGCTCGAGCCACTGCAATCTGCTATTAGCTTATTACTTAAATTCCACTCATAGAAGATAGAAACGAGATATTGCATGACAAAGTATTCAAATTATTATTGCATAACAGTGAAATTATTTTATACAACGTAAATCATACACCGAGTACATTCAATCACATATGTGCTTTTGGGAGTTTCTCGCGGAAAGACCGTGGTTTGGTATCGGTAACCAGGATTCATTGTGTTCAGTAGTCCACGGTATCAATGCATTGAGGTGAGCACGGTTAAATAGGACACCGATGTTCGTAACACCTTAAATTAATTCAATGACTCGTTCAGATAAGTCGGTTTTAATAACCGGACGATAATTGTCAATACACATTCTATGACTCACGACGCAAAAGTTTTGAACGGACATGGCGTATATCTTTCCAACGGTTAAGGTGCAAGGCTCGATACTCGCTCTTATAAGGAGAATTATCAATTTTCTTGATCTCAGGGACATCATGTACCATCTACAGTTGTATCTGTATGATGTAACAAATTCGTTATTGCTTCTTTCTTCTACAACGTATGTGTTACGAAACTGTGCGTACGCAGAGTTCGGAAAAAAAGTACTGGAACTCATTATCCAATGGCCGGGCAAGGTAATCATGAAAAGATGAACCAATACGCTGATCGTGAACATTGAGAATCTTATAGTGTCTTCCAACGGATTGTCCTTCGCCACCGCCTGTACGGAGATTATCGAAATTATACGGAGTTAACATTAAAATTACACAAATAGGGCCGACTACTGACCTGATAACCCGTCATGCTCAAACCAACCATATTCAATCCCAGTATTATAAACATACAAATTGCGTACGTAGACTCTATGTCCTTTATGTACCTTTTTGCGAGGAAAAACATACACGATTGTCTTAATAATCAAATTGCCAGGCGTAATTATGTGTGCATACGGCAGGATGGGGCCCTATATGGGACCCTATGAGGTTCTCTATATTTATACTCTTTTAAGTGAAACCTCAGTAAAATGGAACTTACTCTATGAGATACCTGTGTTTCTTGATAGAAGAAACAATCCTTTTATAGTAAAAATCGACATGGTAATCAGGCTTGAGCACCACATCGATTTTTTTATCCTCTTCTAACATATTATCCAGATTATATCTGTGGGAAAAAAAGGGTTAAAATTGGATAATCGCCTGATGAATCCTAATATGTATTTTGTACATCGACAGATCGACTGTATAATATGTGAGTCTACGCCCTAGGCTTGCTAGGAATGCCCGATTTCATTCAGCAGATATTTGGGATAGTCACTTCACGTGCATCTGGTTCGCTCTGGTTGAGTTCTAATGCGGTACAGATGTTCGGGTAAAGTTGTTATTTGGTAGGTTCGTAGATGGCAAAGGTGTCAGCGTGCCTCGAAATACGGTAGTATCATTTGTTGATGTATCATAATAAATATGGTTAGCATCACCTTAATATTTCAAACATTCCGCAAGCATGTTGTGCCAAAACCATGTAGAGTGTATCAAAGGCCGGCATGATTAGAAGGAGCGTCGTCATACACAACCAAAGGTGCATTTGAACCGGCCACCAGTACTTCACTGGATCGATCCCGTAGTCTACCGGAACAACATCAAATGTCGTTCGTGAGTTGTTTGACGGTTTTAAGGCATTCAAGATTTTCGACATCATTGCCAAACACAGCCAACCACATATGAATACGTATAACGTTGCTGTAAAGAGATGCATAATTTACTATTTTCCACTAGATCTTTCGCTCAATCGTCATAAGTTAATATATTTGTTCAACTAACAAAACCAAACTATTGACCAGCGTCTTCCTTTCTCTCCGCATTCCTTGATAATATCTACTTGTGGCGAGTTTCGCATGCTTTCCCAGTCATGTCGCGTTTTGTCAAGGAGGTTTCGTAACTTGAATGGATAAGATTGTATTCCTATGGTTTTTGTTATTTATATATATATATATACAGATTAGCACAATTTTCATTTTTCTCACCTCCTGCTGATGCAACATGATATTTAATAGCTTCATGTCGCATGCAATGTGGGTTGCTAGAGGTGAAAAACACTCTATAAATTTATCCAATTGGCCCCACGTGAATACCATCGCCCGTACCTGAATAGAAGATACATACAATGGTATTAGTTGAATATGATTTTAAAAAATGTTCATAAATTCAACAAAAAAAAAATTAGTATAGAAATCGTGATGTCTCCTACCTGAGGAACTATGAGACTAAAGCTAAGAAGTGATATTAGAAAAAATTTGAGTCTTCTCTCTAGATCTGATTGGTAGGGCCATTGTCCGATTATGCAAAGTATTCGTTTATTGAAAGTGTAGTATCGATTATCGAAAATATTCATAGAATTTGTGGAAACATCATTTGAATTATTCGTCGTTTGCATTTCTTTTTTCATGACTGCTCGCGATATTTCTGCACTACCGAATAATGTAAAATACACGTGTAATGACCGTACTATACGATCTACAGGAACCAACTAAAAAAACGACCGTACGGCGGAATACTGGGTAGATTCGTAATATTTCGTAGTATTGACACATAATAATTGACCGTTAATATTAACACGTAATAATTGACCGTTGCATATAAGTAACGACAAGAATATAATATCCGACGATTTGCATAATTTGCGATGAATAAAGACAATTGGTCTCGTGAGACACCGGGACAGTAGTAGAGCATTGAATAATACAACTGAGTCGTTAATACAAGCCGTATTATTAATCAATTTACTTAGAATTGAGTAAGAGTATTATATATAAGAGTAAGAAATTATAGGTTTTGGAAAACGGTAGTAGGAAATATACGCCGTTCTTACAAATCGATACCTCCCCACTCACTTCTTGTACCATTATCGCGAAGAGGGATGTTACAACGATAGACTCGGTAGTCTATTAGTTACGCTTCCATTAGTACTATGAGTGTGATATATAAAAAATATGGTACCTAAATAAATCGTACAAAAAATGTTCTGATATTAGCGTTCACCCTGGAAGTGACGTATTTCCGATCAATTTCCGAAAATCTAAACTTCAGGTTTCCAAATTAAGTAGTCCATAGCGAGACCGCGAGGTCCCGAGCCATAAAAATCTGCGAGAAGCTTATTACTTCAATTCGATTTATAGAAGATAGAAACGAGATCTTGCATAGCGGAGTATTCACATTATTATTGCATAAGAATGAAATTTTTTGATACAACGTAAATAATGCACTGAGTACATTCAAGCACATCTTTACTACTGGGCCGTTCTCGCAGAAAGTCCATGCTTTGGTATTGGTAATCGGAATTCATTGTATTCAGTAGTCCACATTATCACTGCATTGAAGTGAGCACGGTTAAATAGGACATCGATGTTCGCAACACCTTAAATTAATTTAAACACTCCTTCAGATAAATTGGGTTTAATCACTGGACGATAATAGCCAGTATAGATTAGACAACTCACAGCGCAAAAGTTTTTAACTGATATGACGTATATCTTTCCAGCGGTTAGGGTGCAAGGCTCGATACTCGCTCTTATAAGGAGAATTATCAATTTTCTTGATCTGAGAGACATCATGTACCATCTGCAGCTGTATCTGTATGGTGTAAAAAATTTGTTTTACTTTTTTGTTCATTTTCGGCAATATATATTTTATGAAACTGTGTCGTACACAGAATCCGGAAAAAAAGCGCTGTAACTCATTATCCAATGACCGGGTAATGTGATGATGAAAAGATGAATCAGTATGTTGATAGTGAATATTGTGTATCTTATAGTGTCCCTCAATGAATTGCCCTTAGCCACCGCCTGCAAAAAGTTTGTCGAAATTATACGGAATTAAAATGACACAAAGCTTGCCGACTACTGACCTGATAACCCGTGATGCTCAAACCGATCATGTTTAGTCCTAATATTATAAGCATACACATTTCGTACGAGGCCTCTATGTCCTTTATGTACCTTCGACAAAGAAAATATACACGATTGTCTTAACAATAAAATGACCACGCTTGATAATATGTACATACAATAGGATGGAATCTTATCCCGAGTTTCTCTAAATTGACTCTCAGTTAAGTGAATCCTCAGTAAAACAGAACTTACTGTACCAGACTCCTGTGTTTCTTGATACAAGCCATGATCTTTTTGTAGTAAATATCGGCATGGTAGTCAGGCTTGAGCACTACATTGATTTTTTTATCCTCTTCTATCATACTATCCAAATTATATCTGTGGAAACAGACAGTTAAAATTGGACAATCTAACGATGGATTCCAATATCTCCGTTGTAAATCTGTTGCGAGGCTACGTCCTAGGCTTGCTACCCAGTAAGAAAAGCGTGCCGTAACATTCGGCACGCCGTGATGGCGCAATGCAGACATGTATGTCCACATGTGACGATATTGTGACGGCACGGCGTTTTGATACCAGAAGTCTGCTTGCACCGTTCCAGCTCGCTGCCCTAACGGAACTGAGGTGACCATCGGTAGACTTCAATAGACTAATGCACAATGTTCAAAATTGTAACTTGCTATAGACTCGTAGATAACCTTTAT
>JAPYZC010002432.1:0-14653 GCA_030522665.1 Ichneumoninae sp. A BG-2022a
CATAACGAAGCTAGCAGATGAAGGTCAAAAAGGAAGAAACCAAGTAGCGAGATTGGTTATCACTTTGCAGGGATTCATTGATGGGATCACCCGGAAGAGGAGTTATTCTGTTGAAGACTATGGAAATAAAACAAAAAGCCGCTAAAATTCCGTGGAAACGCGTGATAATGTCATAACGAAGCTAGCAGATGAAGGTCAAAAAAGAAGAAACAAAGTAGCGAGATTGGTCATCACTTTGCAGGGATTCATTGATGGGATCAACCGGAAGAGCAGTTGTTCTGTTGAAGACTATGGAAATAAAACAAAAAGCCGCTAAAATTCCGTGGAAACGCGTGATAATGTCTTAACGAAGCTAGCAGATGAAGGTCAAAAAGGAAGAAACCAAGTAGCAAGATTGGTTATCACTTTGCAGGGATTCATTGATGGGATCAACTGGAGGAGCAGTTGATCTGTTGAAGACTATGGAAAGAAAAACAAAAATCCGCTAAAATTACATGGAAACGCGTGATTACGTCATAGCGAAGCTACCAGCTGAAGGTCAAAAAGAAAGAAACCAAGTAGCAAGATTGGTTATCACTTTGCAGGGATTCATTAGTGGGATCAACCGGAGGAGCAGTTGTTCTGTTGAAAACGCGTGATAATGTCATAACGAAGTTACCAGATGAAGATCAAAAAGGAAGAAAACTAATTAGGAAGATTGGTAATGACTTCGCAGGGGCTCATTGATGGGATCACCCGGAAGAGTAGTTGTTCTGTTGAAGACTATGGAAAGAAGAACAAAAATCCGCTAAAAGTTCATTGAAATGCGTGATAAGGTCATAGCGAAGCTAGCAGATGAAGATCAAAAAGGAAGATTGGTTATCACTTCGCAGTGGCTCATTGATGGGATCAACTGGAGGAGCAGTTGATCTGTTGAAGACTATGGAAAGAAAAACAAAAATCCCATAAAATTACATGTAAACGAGTGATTACGTCATAGCGAAGCTACCAGCTGAAGGTAAAAAAGGAAGAAACCCAGTAGGAAGATTGGTAATGACTTCGCAGGGGCTCATTGGTGGGATCAACCGGAGGAGCAGTTGTTTTGTTGAAGACTATGGAAAGAAAAACAAAAATCCGCTAATATTGCATGGAAACGCGTGATAAGGTTATAGCGAAGCTAGCAGATGAAGATCAAAAAGGAAGATTGGTAATAACTTCGCAGGGGCGCATTGCTGGGACCGAACGATAGACACGGTTTTCTACTCAGGACGATGAAGACGTTAAGTCTGTTGAAGCCATATGGAAGGTGTGTAAAGATCATAGTAAAATAGCATGTGTAAAGCAGGAAGAAATGACGTTGCGGAAACGCTGAAGTTGAACAAAACAAGTGGACTGTCAGCCCTTGCAGTGATGGAATCGGTTTTTTTAAATCTTTCGACGATCAATCGTTATCTATGCAACTATGCAATGATATGTGTTAGCGATTATCGCTCCAACATAGTAATATCGTCGAGCATGAATTTGCCGCCACTGAAGAAATGCGCAATCGGAAAATAGGGGAAGAAACGATAGAAATTATGAATAAGTGGTGATATAACTGTTGGATCGACAGAGGAAATTTACTGAAACTAAAGCCGTCAGACGGAAGATGTAAACGAGATAGAAACAAATAACAGGTATTGAAAGGCCACGAAATATAGCTGGAGAGTACTCGAGTAGAATGTACGTGAAGATAACAATACGGGATCTTGTTAGAAAATCAACGAGCAAGTGAAGAGCACGGAAAGCAGAGCAGTAAAAAATGGAACGAATGTTCGGAAAAGATCAAAGGAAGATCAATACATTCGTCATTGCTTCCTTGGAGCTTATCGATGGGACTAGCTGGAAGGGCCGCTTCTGTACCGAATTCTGCGAAAAAAACTAAGCGCGCAGAAGTTGCGTGAAAAGACTGAGAGTGATAGATAAAGCAGCCAATTGAATGGAAACGAAGGACATAACGAAAATATTCGTCAATGGTTCGTCAGAACGAAAATTAAATTAAACGGATGTGGAGAGACTCGGTTGGAGGGAAAAAGGAGAAGTGACTTGGCGTCGCTACCTCGGAGCTTATTGGAGGGACCAGCGGTGAGCGCGTGTTTCCTGCTATGAATTGAGGAATAGTAAAGTTTTGGCGGACGCTCCAAGAACAAGAACGAGCTGGATTGCAAAAGACTGTTTTCTTCGTTGTTCAATATTATCCGGCAAACAAAATTTTGCGTAAATTATGCAAACCAGCGTGACGATACTGTGAAACAGCAACGTGAATCATATAATCAACGACGGTGAAGGGAACAAAGAACACGGAAAAATACATTTCTCGGAGCTCGTTGAGATGTAACTGAAAAGGTCTTTTTCAGTTAGTTGAACTTTGACGAAGATCGTAATAGATTGGTCAAAAGGAAAATATCAAAGAAAATATGAAATAGTCAATCGAGATAATACAGAAATAATGATGCAGATTCAAATCAAAGGAACGAATACGTTAGCACAATCGCCAACTGGAAGAAATTAATACGAGCAAGAAGAAGAAATCAAAATGCGAGGAAACATAAATAGGTGAAATATGAAGACGAAAACGTTGGGCCTCGATTTTTGGCGGACTAAACGTGGGCCCAGCTGAAAAGTAAATTTTCTGCCGAGGCTGATTGAAGATATTAAATGAATAACGACAAAAATACCGCAGATCGTCGAAGGAGAAGGCATTAGGTAACGTTCTGAAAGAATTGAGGGGTAAATGATGACGGTCAACTGCTTTCCTGCACTTTGGCTTGGATCGAAAGAAAAAAAAACAAAAGTTAGTTTAGTTACGGGTTATTAACACGAAAGAAGCAAACGAGAAAATATCGTTGTCATGCTCAATGAGTATGTGCCGGTAATTCGAATAATCACCAATACGAGATTCACGATCAGTCTTGTTGACGTCTCGATTTTGTATTGACAATGATATTCATTAACAGTAATTCATACGGTCGACGAATACGTTCCCAGCGATGTACCTGTAGGAAGTTTAGTCTTCGAGTGTTACCGCGACACCAGCGAATACTGTATCATAGAAAATGTTCGTAGAATGAAAGAGTGTCATTTACGTTATTTGTAGAATGACATTAGGAGACTAGAGAAAACCGTGAGATGAAAGCAAGTTGTAGAAAAATTGAAAAATCTAAAATCTTAAAATTATTCCCGTGTCAAGATAGTCGTGTCGGTAAGCTAATTGAAATTCAGGTAAACGGCTTCATCTTTAACAGTAATTCATACAATCGGTTTAAGGCGACCTTCTTGTTTTGTCATTGTTGTCATCAGTTTTGGATATAAGAAAACTATTTTCACGTGGTCGCCGATCACGCGTGAGATACCCGATGTATGTGAAACACTTCACTCCGAAAGCCCCATACGAAAGGTGCATGCAAGGCCGAATGTAACTTGCATCGTACAGTGTATAAAATTTTTGCTGAGGTGAATGGTGTATTCATTTTAAGAATGATAAAATTTCATACCGATGGACGGACCATATTTTTTCGTCATACGAAATTAGAACTTTTTTATCATATCAAAAATGTTCGAACACTTCAATGTAAAAAGGACTGAAGTACTGCACATTCGCGTTCAGATCTTTACAGTAAAGTTTGTAACTTCCAATTTATCAAAGTAATTTTTTTAAAAGTCTGTACGGACGTATTGCGACAGTTCTGGCCGTGAGAAAACCTGCACAGCCTTAAAAGATTTATAATGGAACGAAGCTTTTTTTTATGCCAAATCCAAATTTTTATAAATCATATCAAATTATATAAATCATATAAATAAGCATATCGACATGACTATCCTAACAGAACAAATTCTACACACATAACCGAAAAACATAACCATCGTAACTGTCACACATCGGAAAATTAAAAACATTATAAGAAACAAAAAAGCAAAAAGAAGCGTCGAAATAATTATCGTCGTAATTAAATAATAATTGGCGTAATCCCGAGATCGGACAGGGTTGGATAACGGCATGTTATAAAAATCATTGCCCGACGTTTTTATTTATTTATTTCCTAAAATAAGTATATCGAGACAAGTCAGAAAAAAAACTTATCACAAATTTCATACACAATAAACCATAACATCGCAAATCGAGTAATGAGCAAAAAGAAGAGAAAACACTAGAAAGATACTGAGTGATTAAAAAATCACGAATAAAACATACTGTCGTAGATAATAAAATTCAAAGTACACCTGAAATTTTTAGCGAAGAAAACCTAATGAGTCGAAAGTATGCGGAGTTTAGTCCACGAAGAACTTTTCGCAATTTCTAATCGGTTGTATACATAGAAATATAACAAAAGTAACTAATAAACGGAAGGTGTTTTAAGACCTAAATGAGCGCAATGAATTCAAGGAGAGTGGAAACGCCAGGCGGGAAGAACAAATCACAAAAAAAAGAAAATGGTTGTAAGAAAAAGAAAATATTTAGAAGTATAGGCGGCTGTGAATTTGCGAGTCTCATCGTGGCAAAGCGCGCGTTTTCATCTACACCCAGAAAAACCATTTATTTGACGGCCACCGTTTATTTGCTTTAAGTAAAATATTTATTTGATTTAAATAAATATTTATTTTTATTACGGAAATAATTACTTAAATGAAATAAATGTTTAACTTAAACCGAATAAACGGTGGCCGTCAAATAAATTATTTTTCTGTGTGTACTCCGAATGCACAGAACACGTAGCGATAACGAGAACGATTGATCCTGCAATGTTGATTCATCGCCAAACTTCGACGCGATTGAGAATGAAAAAAACAATGTGAAAAAATGAAAAGAAAAAAAAATTAATTTAACCGCTCGTAACGGGTACCCACAGAACAAACTGGCAATCTAACGATAAAAGTATTAGGGTAAGAGCACGAGGGACAGAAGATATTTATGCGTGTGGTAAAGCGAAACGAAGAATGAAAATAGTTGTCGTTATGTAAGAAATGAAGAAAAAAGGTCGATACGAGAGAGCATGAAGGATAAAGTAAGAGTGAAAAAAAAGTTAACTGTATATTACAGATTATTATAGCGATTTCCATGAATCTTCCAAGCGTCAGGTTATGAGCCCAAGATTTGGGCCCATTTACTAACGCGAATGTTATACGATCGTATTCGAAGCGAATATTAGTACAGCGTGTAATAAAAATTATAAAAATGAAATAACGATAAATATTGAGCGTTTTATAGTAAAAATAAAAAAATAAATAAACGATTTAAAAAATTAAAAAATTTAAAAACCCGTTAACTGCAGAGCTGTAAAACGAAAGTGAAGTCTTCATCTCTATGTGATTGGCGGTGTGTCCGGGGGTATATATATATATATACATATATATACTAGGTACATATAGGTCTATTATATTGTATCTCTGTAATAAACTTTTACCGTAGATGCCGAGCGGTGAAAATTAATCCTAGAGAAACTGTTTCCGGAGACCGACAAGTGGGTTGAATTAATTAGACGTTAATCGAGATGCCCGGAAGATCCTCGGTACCTCGGACTTACGGATTACACAGAATTCGAGGGCGAAAAGGTACGGCTGTGCGCAAACGGCGGGCTTATATTTTTTCGTTAAGATTTTTTTTAAACCACCTTTTTTGTGCTTGAAACTTTAAATGGACTTTTTTGCTTTTCTCCAAAGCTGCATAATTTACAGAATAACTTTTTTTTCAAAGTCCATTAAATTCTATACTTAAAAATAAATAAGTTGAAATCGTTGAATGTCGAATACTTCGCCAGCTTTTTCGTAATTTATTCCGGAAAGTTAGTGTGATTGTCAAATTGAATGGTATTAAAAAAAAACGAAACGACACACCGGCGACTCGGATTTGAGTAAATATTCTGTAAAGTTATACACTGTCGAGATGAAGTTGGAAAAATAGTTTGAACTGTTGAACTCCGTTCCCACAAAAATAATTAATTTTTCAAAACTAATACATAAAAAAATCAAAAAATTCGCTGAAGACTATTTTTATGGATGTCACATGGCGATGGCCAATCCCTTTGTAGTGCTTGGGATAAAATATACGCCCTTTCGTTATAGAAAGCAAAATCTTCGAGTGGTTAAAGAAATGGAGAAAACGAGTAATCGAAAGGAAGCTACGAGAAACGGATAATGACAAGTAGGAAAATAATAGATATCGACATTTACGCGAATTATTAGAACGCCCAGTTTTATTTGCCCATTTTGAGCAAACAGTGAAAAATTGATTTTACCTTTAAACATTTTTTTTCGCGCACGGGAGATTACTAATCTATTAGCAAGTCTCATATCATTGAATCGTGTTGATCTGCATCACGTAAGGTTATATCTTAATAGCGAATTTAGTGAGAATGTTTAGATAATAAATTGATAAAATAATGCCTGTATCGTTAGTATTATCATTATTTTCTAGCGAATCCGTGAATCGATTGAATAAATAATCGAAAGAATCGTCCAGGACGATTGTTACCTATTGTGAAAATGGTAATTCTGAATTCCCAAAAAAAAAAAAATGTTTATTTCCGATTGAAAAATCAACATTTTTTGTGATAAAAAATGTATGTTTAACTCAAAATTATGGGACAAAAATGTTTGATCGAACAAGCAATTTTTATAAATATTTAAAATGCGTCGCGGGGAATTGACATAATTACAGGGTTGTCATGCATATTCCAGGGAGAACCTGGAATTTTATAACTCATTGGAATTTTTTCATCAGAATTTACTTGACTGCCTTTCGAGAAAAATTATTCAATGTTGAAAACACCATTGACCCAAAAATTCCGAATACATCGTTTCCGCATTTAAAAATCAATCGCGAGCGTTTCAAGAAAAAAAAATCATTAAAGAAACACTCCTCTGACGAATCAAACCGACCGAGCAAATAACGTCATAAAACAGATAGTCACCTTATTATCGTTCATTTAATAAACAATGTTATCCCGTGTACGTTGTTTAATGTTTGAGTTTTCTATGTTTTATCAGAATTTGATTCTCGTATTATTGCTTATTTAAAAAAAATGTTATCATAAGAGTGATATTTTCTGACCGAAACTTGAGTTTCTGGACTTTCCCCGACGAGGATGACCATCTAATAAAAACTAGACATATGCGACCGTTTCTTCCCGGGAATATTTGTGAAACCCGTATGGAAAACCGGGTAAATGCGTAATTACCCTGTAATTAAAGATCCGGCGGTACGGTGCATTTTTTTAATAACGATCAGCTGACCATGCGATTCTTTACAGCCCGTTCCATATGCTTTCCGCGTGTCCTACGGCACTAATTTATTTTCCAACTAAGCCCGAAAGCATTGAAATTTTATAGAAACTATCAAATAACCGTAAACGAACAACGCACATTGTGAAGTTCGGTATCGAGGTGCTGAGACGTAAATGTAAGAAGAACTTTCAGTGAGGTTACAAACAAGGCAAAACGGGTACCCGCCACTATCCGGAAGGCCCTTTCTCGTTCAACTCCATAACTGCCTCAAGGACAACAACATGAATTTAATAAAAAAATAAAATAATGTAACAAGAAATGAAAAATACACAATAGGAAAAGAACTTTAATGTGTCCTGGCTTATCCGTACGGCGAACGAAATCGTTTGTCATTACGGGGATAAAATAATGTTAAAAAATCAACATACAATAAGATCGACCTTTCGACGGTGAACTATTTTTTTTAGTAAACGATTCGCGCGGCCTCTGACGCTACTACACGCGATTTTTTTTCTTCGAGTCCCACCGGTGAGCGTTCTCACGTTAAAACACTGTACTTCTGAAGTATAATAAACTGTATTATAAATTATTCCGATTATTAGTACCACAGCATTGTGGTATCGGCGTTATTATTAATTTCATTATTATTATTATTATTATTATTATATTTAGAATTAATTTTGTAAGATTTGTTGTTGAAGTGAAAAGAAAAATCTTAGAATCTAAGCGATTACTATGGTAATGAAACTACAGTATACATATTATAGTGTAGTGGTTATATGATAATCGCATTCTCGTGTATAAATGCGCCGAAGAGAAATTCCAGGAAAGAGAAACAAAAAAATCCTTGCGTTCTGACCAACCCGAGACCAAACCAACTCTGCTTCAAACGTTAGAGAGGTTGATTTTTCGGTGATATTATAAAAATCAACTCGTGCCAATCGTTATGGTTGGATTTTCCTAAAACAACTCGATTTCCAACCCCGGGCGAACAACTTTCGGTGATTTTGACATAGAATCAGAAATCGGGTTATTTCGGGAAAGTCGATCTATAAACCAACTTTCCATCCGATAAATATAATGTTTGGTATCGCGGTTAGTTTTGAAATATCAGCCAAAAACCAACCTCCGGAAGGTTGCAGTCGGAGTCGGTTTGGCGCACCAATCGGTCGAGTTGGAGTAGATTGTTAGAAAACAACCCAAATCCAACCCAAAGTTTTACTGTTGGTTGGTTCGCGAGGGAACGATGATAATTAAAATAAAATAATAGAATTGATTATCAACATCGACGACAATGAAACACCAAGCCATAGAGGAGGAGCGGACAAGATCCAATGGTGAATACAAAAAATAAATTGAACTAAACCAAAACGGCGTATTGAATTTTAAACAACATCGTCATATTATTGTTGTATTACATGAATTTTTTTCGTAAACCATGACAATCGTTTTTCTCTTAACTGGATGCATTTTTTAACGTGAACAAACAAAGTAAACAAACGAAAATTAAAGCCAAAAAAACATTTTCTTACTCACCAATCGATTGATTAGTATGGAGACTGTAGACCGTTGCCCGCTCCCCTTCTGATATCAAAAAAACTTAAAGATAAGAAACGAGTATAAGAATGTGAGGAAAAATTTATCTTGGGCCGTTTGGAGTAAATGATCAATTTGTGACGGTGTGATAGAGAGTTGTGTGAAAAAAAAAATTAAATAATAATACTTGTGGGTGAAATTATCAACAAAAAAGAAATGATCGCGTCCACGTGAGAGACGTACGATTTAAAAGTAAATGTTTTTTAGCGGAAGAATTTAGATCGGTGCGTATAGGCGATATAAAGAGTATGAAAAATTCATGTGCGCATGCGCGTCTGTCCGAGTAGAAATTTTCGAGCGTTACATCGGGGCCGGACAGGGCCTTGTCAGGTCCCGATGTAACGCTCAAAAATTTCTACTCGGGCTTGTATCTAGGGTTGCCGTAAAAACAAATGATAAACTTCGTGTTTATCGTCAACGTATTCATCATGACGAATTGCTGTTAGAATTTTCTCACCGTTTTTTTTTTTTCGGTGAAAAAATAAAAGAAGAAAATTATGTTACTACAGTCCTCTGCCCGGCAAGCTGTCGAGAGAAGAAGTGTTCGCGAGTAATTGCTTCATCGATTCATTACTAGGCATTACACGAGGAGAGATATAAAGAGAACAAATACTAGTTATTAGTAATATTATTGTAGCGAGAGTTGACGCAAAAAAAAATGTTAAAGAATTGTTGAGTGCTCCTTCTTTTTAATAAACTGCTCATGTTTCTTATCGGATCATTAATTGTTGACACAATCGTAGCTGCCTGTTTGTTGATTTTTTATATTTAATTTTTTTTTGTACGTATCACAGCACCGTTGTTAAAAAAAATTCTAAGCAGTAATTTTCATAATTCTTCATTTTTTTTTTAATTCACATCGCGTAATTAATTTTTAAGCGAACAATTCTCGTACGAGTTATTTCTCGAAAGGATCTCACGTTTTTAAGATGTTAATTAACGGTGTAAAAATAACGTAATTTCAAAAAAATAATAATACCGGAACCATTAATTGTTGGCTCAAATAGGAAATATACTTTTCTTCCCTTTTTTGAGAGTATTTGTTTTTTTTTTATTTGTGAAAATATTTTGTTTGTCAGGTTTGCAACAAAGAAAGATACACTATATATATATAAGGCATTCTCGCAAAAATTTGTCTGCTCTTCGAGAATTTGTATATGAAAAGTGCCTTTATCGGTGTTTAAAGAGAAAAAATAATCATAAACAGAAATGTTTTCTAATCACTAAAAAAAATTATTTTATTGGCAATTATATTTTTTTAATGACCTAGGCGCATGGTAGAAATGTTCATTATAGCAAGGTCCAAAAAGGGCCCAACTTTTTAAATTAATATATTTTTTTTACTGTCTGGCTTTCATTTAATTTTTCCTCAATCCAGCCGCATACATCTATTATCGAAAATTCAATATCGACAAGTTATTAATATTTCTCGTACCTTTTATTTCTCGTTACCAATGCTTTTTCGATGTAGGAAGTTCAATCAATCATGCAACCTGCGTTTCATCAAACTAAACTTTTTTTACTTCTTGTTTCTCGTCGCGTATCGAAAATATCTTCGTCCGGAAAAGTTTTCCACGTTACTATGACGACAATTTACAAGCTCGTGGCGGCCTCGATATCGGCCAGTGCGAGAAAGACAAAAAAAAAGTTTTCCATCGTAACTTTGGATGGTTACTCGGCGACATCGGTAGATAATAATTCTAGCTGCAAATATCACACGATAACTCCGCTAGATGGCGCCTCCGTGATTTTTCGGCTCGCCGGCATTTAAAAATAATCTGATCGGAATTCGACGAAATTCCTTTCGTTATATAAAATAACTTTTCAAAATTTATTATTAATTATCGCCCCCCAGGTTTATTGGATTCGTTAACGAACAAAATTTACAAATTTCTTGCGGCGTCGAAAGATTGTTTTGCGCACAAGGTACGTTGCGTAATTGCGTTAGAAATTGCATTGTAAATAATTTATTTTAGGTTACGTGCGTTGGAACTTATTCACAAGCTTTTTGTTTACTCTTCCGTTCAGCAGTGTGACGACAGCAGACGTGAATTAAAAAATACAGGAACAATATGCCGAAAACAGATATTTCGTTGCTGAGAAGAAAATTTCGCGGCTCGATGCTCGGCGTGTTGACCGGAGATTGTTTGGGAAGTCCTTACGAGAACGACGATATTCTGACCAGTGGAGAAAAAATTATGCTGCAGAAGTCTCTGGACAAACTCGAAGGACCATCGTACAAAGGTTTTTATAATCGTTACCACTTTAGTTTTGGTGTCTCGCTATGTTTTAGCCCAAAGAGAGAACAATTTCAAGCGATCAAGAGTTTCAAGCATTTTTTTTTATTATTGTAAATCTTACAATAACTTTACATCGTGCATCAATTTTTTTTATTCATTAACCTTTTATTCGTTTGCATCTCGATTTGGTAGGTTTTAGCTCGATGGATGGATATTTGTGTGAGTGAAAGCTGCGACGGTCATTTTGCAGAAAGTATAAAATTTCATAAAGTATGAAAAACATTATAGATTTTTTGCAAAATTGACACCAAACATCCTTGGTGGTAATTCGAATTGTATATAAAGTTTGAGCCCAATAGCTAAAAAATGTTGACCAGTGGCATTATTTTTTTGCATATACATACACTGGACATTTTTTCTGAAAATTATTTTTGAAATGTTTATTAACATTCTGAACACATTTACATGGAATTCTTGAAACGAAATTACATTTTTACGAAAACAAAAATTCCGCTATGAGGAGGTAAAATCGTAAAATTAAATATCGGTATTGTAACTTTGTATGATATCGATATTTAATTTGGCGATTTTGCAAGCCGAAAAGCAAACCCTGTTTCGAGCATCGGATATACATAGTAATAGAAAAGTAGACAATGTCAGGCAGCATATATTCAAATTCCATGCAGTGTCCAGATTCTGAGTTAGCATGTGTGTATATATTACACGGATATAAAGTGAATTTTTTTTCTGCCGTTTAGCCCCGGTAATGCAGTTCACAGACGACTCTGCAATGACACGTTCCGTGGCTCAGTCACTTGTACAAAAACGATGCTTGGACATCTGCGACCTGGCGAAGAAATTTGTTAAAAGCTATTACCAAGAGCCTCAGCGCGGATATGGTCCCGGCGTCGTGACTGTTAGTATGATTATCCATTAATCCCAAAATCCTTCCGCCTTCGAGCAGATGCGCTTAGAGCGAAATATGTCGATCGAACAATGCAAGTAAATCAACAATTGAATATAAACAACTTTTGTTCGTCGCCTCTTCACTCGCTCCGAGAGGACCCTGACATTGGTATAATTAAAAGACTCGTGCATTGGTCGCAGGTTTTTCGGAAACTGCGAGGAAACAAATTCTCCGATATTCTCGGGCCGGCCAAGGAACAATTTCAGGGTCGAGGCTCGTTCGGAAATGGCGGAGCTATGAGGATCACACCGATTGCTCTATTTTGTCATCGAGAATACAACAATCTCTTGGAGATGGCAAGACAACAGAGTGAAATCACTCATACTCATAAATTGGGCGTTGATGGTGCAATACTGCAGGTAAAAATCTAACTACTCTCAGTTAAATTCAATTTTTATATCAATGGGTTTATTTTAAGTTCAATGCCAAGGTATGAATCACGTCTCTCCTGAATTCATACTCCACCAAAGTAGTCCCACCACCAACATTTATCCCAACAAAAATTTCGTTTCGATTCAAGGCCATCGCGATTCAACAAAGTCTACTATTGAATCCGGAGGATGAACTCGACGTCGTGAAATTCGTCGACGAGTTGATTGAAAAAATGAATTTTATAGAATCTGACGAGGAAGGGTGAGTAATTATTTCATAAAATTGAATTAATTTTTTCGTCGAAAAATATTCGGAGGGCAGCGGGAAATACATGGTCCCCAAAATACTAATTTTTCCGAACAAAGGTTAGACCTTGTTGAGGCTCAACCATATAAAGCCCAGCTCGGCGTGTTAAAAAAATTTTTAATGGAAGAAGACCAAGGACCTCACGCAGAAAAGATCGTCCATGAATTGGGTAACGACGTGGTCGCAATCCGATCCGTTCCCACGGCAATATATTGTTTCCTTCGGGCACAAAAACCGATCGAAGGAATACAAACGGATAATCCCTGGAGGCGAACCATTCAATATGCCGTTAGTATCGATTTTTTAAATGTCTTGAAACATTTTTGTTAGAATTGTACATTGTAGAATGTTATTATATTTGCTTGTCGTGTTCCATAGATAACTCTTGGTGGCGATACGGACACCATAGCGTCGATGGCCGGCGCTTTGGCAGGAGCTTACTACGGCGAAACAAAAATCAGTCCAGCACTTCTCGAACATTGCGAAGCATCCGCGGAATTTCGAGATCTTGGGGATAAATTGTACGAGATCTCTACCTAGTAATATAAATATATGTATATATTTTTTTTGTTGAACATTCCTTGTTTTTTGTGGTTCCTGAATTATTTAATCCAACGAGTCTAACACATAAGCATCTCACAGATGTGGTTCTATGGGTGAATATAACTGGATAGAATAGATATTTTTAGCTGTAATTCGTAAACGGTCTGCTCTCACCACTGTTATATACCATTTATTGCAACGACATGTATAATTATAACCGGACCAACAAAGAAATGATAGACTTCGAGCAATGCATACTGCAATTCGCCGATAACACAGCCGCAATCGCTCATCAAAACAATCTACGAAAAACAATGGAAACACTTCAAAATGTGGTGGACAAGACAGCTACATGGTTCGATAACTGGCGCCTTAAACCCAATCCACAAAAATCTCAACTTTTGATATTCAACCACAAAATCACGCAGCAATAGCCAATAATACCGTCTATTCTGACGGCTCGGACCTGCGCTCATTTATAATAGTGACGCTTTCTTTAAGCGCAATGCAGAGAGTTTTAGTGGGCAAACACAGCAATGTGGAGTCCCACATTAGTCAACTAAAACCTAACACCTGACAGTGCGTAATGCATTTCCCTCTATAAAAAAAATATATGTATATATATATATATATTCTCTGTACGATAAGTATATTTCCCAAAACTCATAAAAAGATACATCGTAATTACACAATATGCAGCAACATAATTTTTCTTATGCTATTTGATATACTGTAAGGTATCATTGAATATTTTATCATAGCCGGTTAATTGTAATTTTAGGTGTGTAAATTATCTCTCACACTGGGCATTTAACGACCCAAAACTGGAACACGATTTTTTAATGTTGCGTCGAAGTCAATCGTGTACCACTTTTCGCCTTCGTTTACTAGCGTCATGCTTCCCGTCCCTACTCCATCTGGAAATGGCGGAAGCAGTTTCGTGGGTGGTTCCCAGTTTCGCACAGTGAAATCCCCCTGCAATATTTATCGTATTGTCAATGGTCGAAGAGGCCACCGTTGGAAGGGTCGCTATAGAGAATTGAGAAAAGGATTCTACGAAAAGTTAAAAATTGGCCGGTGCCAACCATGGCAACTTGAGAAGAGTCATCACACACCCGTCACCAACTTTTATTCAACGCTATGGCACCGTGCGAAAGACACTCGAATGAATTATTGGAACCTGTTTCTTGTGCATTCGTACGTTTAAGGACATGTGAAACGACTCAGTCGGTAACCAAAATCTGTAATGAATGCGATTCAGAGACCGTAGACTTTTCGGGAAAAAGAAAATCATTAGCGGATGCACAATTTAATACCGCGTCCGATGATGCTTCCGTTTTATCCGAAAAGTCAACCGGATTTAAATGGCATTGATTCGAAAAATGCATCT
>JAPYZC010002433.1:0-14652 GCA_030522665.1 Ichneumoninae sp. A BG-2022a
TAATGTTCACCTTGTTCGGTGTTACATGGCAACTCTCCTCTTTCCAATTATACTTCGCAATCCTCTCTCAAGTTTTCGGCCCGGATCCGGAGCTAGTCGTGCCCCGTCAGGTGTTTTTACCTCGAGTATACAGCTATAGTCGTAGTTCGTACGTCCTATATCTGGAGCTACGTCAACGTCCCTTTGCACAGCATCGCCAGGTGTCAGCATCGAGGCATACAGCTATAGTCGTAGTTCGTACGTCCTATATCTGGAGCTACGTCACAGCTCCTTGGCGATCACCAGCGAGACTTCGGACCCGGGATTCGAACCCGAGAGATTTGACAGTCTTTTTGGTTTTGCCAGACCAGGGCTCTGTCCCCTTCCGTATTATATAAAAATTAATATCCATAACACTTCAGATCGCCGCTATTGCCACCTACAGGTTCTACATAATATTTACTATTAACCACTATGTGGATTGTTTCGGGTAATATCTGTGCATATAATTATTAGTATTCAGTTAGTAATAATGTCCTGAAAGTAGTTTATAATGCGATGTTTGCATTCGAAAATATCTGCGATTGTAGTGACTATTTTCTATATAGTAAACATTAGTAATTCATCTCTACAACTGAACAGCGGTGGAAACTATATCATAGTGCAAATATACGATTGCTCGTTGTACACAGTAATATCTACATAGTAACGATTGCAATAAATATTTGCAATAAATACTATCCTAGATATTACGACTCTTACAATCTATTTTTTTCAGTGCATACAATACTCACATATGTCGTACATATTTTAAAACATAATACTGACACGCATATTATACACGATTCCGTGATTCTATTTTGCCCTTTAATTTGCGTACCGGATTTAATTAGGGAGGGGGCGGGGGCGGGAACAACGTTAATTGTGCGAACAGGATCTCTTGATTTATTTATCTCCTGATGTATTTGATTTGTTATTTGTTATTATCTTTCGGATGTTTGTTCTACAATGAGGCTCGAGTTGCCATTTTATACACCATAGGATTTGACGATAATGATCTGTCTTTTGAAGTCCGTTCGGTGTGTCGTTTCGTACAATTAAGGGTGTCGTGTAACCCTTTGTGCCGGGTTTCGTTTGATATAACCAATGTGCCAACCCCATTGGACTGTACGACGGGTCTATACGTTGGCAAGTTATTCAAAAGCACCGAGTCAAAGGCCTTTCCCTGGGGTATAATAAATAATGACAGTTTAACAGCGAAAGAGGGCGGAAAAGATATTATACAATAACATTAAAACGTACACAAAGACTGGATCTTCTGCATGGATCTAACAAAGGAACTTATTACAGTATGCGAATATTCTCCCGTGACTGCGAACCCCCGATACTCAAGCTCTGGACCCTCTATTATCGATAGCGTATTATAACGAGCTAAAAGATTATCCCGGATTCTCTCTCGCATCCGCCGAGTCGCAATAACAAAACAATACATCGATAAAAAAAATTAATAAATTAATTCCAATTATCCGATATACGCAATTAAACGAGAATCTTATCGAAAACTCCAATTGTGTAGTTGTCTTAACAACAACAAAAAAACATTCGCAAAATCCATTATGTTGGAAACATAATTTCGAATAAAATCTCATTTCGTCATAGCTCATTAAAAGTTCCCGTTAACATCCTCTCGTCTCTCTCTACCGCTCTCCCTCTCTGTACCCTACACTACCGATTCTCGGAGTACCGCAATTTTGATTCTTTGACGGGAAAAAACTCATCTATATTATAAAGCGAAAAGTTAAAAAATAAAAAGAATTTTTCTCGGGTAAAGCTTGGGTGGTAGCGACATAATCAACGTGAAACGCGCGCTATAGAACTGCGCTGGATAGAACGATGAAAAAAAAGATACATATATATATATATATATATATATATATATATATATATATCTCGAAATTTGTGATAAGCTCAGAGTTTCGTCCTGGTAGTACAGATTGTTGTATATAATGTCGTATATTTATATCGTAGGTTTTTAATTACGAGCTTAACACGTTATCCTTATTTGGTTTGTGGTTACGAAAAATACCGCATCCCCTCGATCCGCGAAGTACTGTAGAATTATCACTATATATACCACGGGGGCAAAATCTGATTTGCAGTAAAATCCAATCAGTGCGATCAAGTCGATAACTTTGATACAGGCGATACTTTCGACACTAATAACTTTGATGCAGCCGGGTCGTGTGGTTTAACGGAGCTTGTTGCTCGACACCCAATACATGCGCCCGGTTCTCTTTGACCAATGCGCCTCTTGTTATTATTACCCCGACACCATGTTATCGATTAATAAATGCAATTACACGAATTGTTAATAAACCACCAAGTCGATTTTCGGCTCTGCCGGAACCGCTAAATCAAAAGCTTCTGATGAACGACGCGCGTAACAAGCCGAAAGCCCTGGATACACGGCGGCGTCGATGACACCGGCAGATTCATCGCATACCCCAATTTCCACGAACCCTCATGGTTCGTCGTTTTCATTCATTATTTTTCCAAACCATTTTTTTTGTTTTTTGCTTCCTCACAGAGGAAGTTGTTTTCGTAAAAAAAAAAATGTTGATGAGATTTTAATGTCGGAGTACTTAATTCTTTGATTTTATAAAAAATGCACTAATAACGAATAAATGTATTTAAAACTTCATGCCTGTACAAATATACGGCCAGAAAAATAATTTATTTGACGGCTACCGTTTATTTGGTTTAAGTAAAATATTTATTTGATTAAAATAAATATTTATTTTAATCAAATAAAACTGCATACAAATACGATACCATGACCTTTAGTTTTAAACTTGGCCGAAATCTACTCCAGCAATCAGATTTTATGGAATTTTGATTTTTTAAAACTAAGAACAGTCTACTTCTAGTAAATATGAAGGTATTGCGCTCAAATTTGGAAAATGAAGGGATTAACGTTGCAAAATGTTTGGTATTTTTAATTGAGTACACTGTTGATGAATCGTTTAAATTTAATGACATTTTGAAATTTTATACATTTTTTGGAACATTTATTTTTTATGGCTGACCCGAGTTTCAGACAGGTTTTTCTTTGAAAAAATGTTATTGTCGCAATGTACAATCCGTTATTAATTTTGTATAAATTAATCTGGAACGATGCAACCTAGAGTTCATGATTTAAACGGTTTAACACAATTTGGGTAGTTCGATATCAATTAGTTACCAGTCAGTGTCCATCACGTAGAAAGTTCGAATGAAGTATCCTCAGCGTCAATTATGAAGTGCACTCTCTCGTGCTTGAACGTCCCAATGATCCTTGAGGGTATATAAATTAATCGAGTATTACTGAAATACGCAACTTGGGAATATTACCCGAACTATCCGTCGGTGCTGAAAATTATCAGGCGGGAAAATGTACAGCGGATACACTCAGCTCTGAAGACTATCGGATATTTATTCGTACATTGAAACAATAAATCAATGACTGAAGTAAAATTTGCTTCCGAGCTGCCAATGAAAAACATTGTTATTCCAATTCTACTTTCAATTATTACAATTCCGTACGGCATTGAAACGATAACATTTCACATTTATAGTCATCGTTGTTTCAATATCAAATGGAATTGTAAGAATTGAAATTAAAAAAAAATTCTTTGCTAGATCGCAAGCGATTTTTTTCAGTGTAGAGTGAACAACTCGGCAATAAAATTGATATGACGTGTTGTTCCGCTAGCAACTTTTTAATACGGTGACAGTAATAATTAATAAAATCCTCCGCAAGTTTCATAAAAATGTCTATTTGGGCATCAAGGCAAGTATTTATTGAGAAAACCCTACGCCGTAAGATAAAAATACCAGTTTTACCAATAAAGTTTACCGGTTTTTCAACGTCGAGTGGACCGAATCCATAGGACGATAATGGAATGGGGCGTTCATTTTTCGATTAACTGTCAGGCCAGATTTACAGCCAGTATTTACACATGAAATGTTTAAATTGGAACGTGAGAATGTAGAATCTCTACATTGCTATCTCTGGAATTTAAAATCATACAATATATATGTATATACGTGTACAAAATGTCATTTATATCTCTTCATTTCCGACATGCTGCCGAGATTTTTTAATAAATGGAAAATTATGCTTTCTTAGTTATTTACATTCGTTCATTCTTAGCGCAGGAGTGTCTGAGGGCTTTCGCTTTTAATATTTAACCGACCTGATAATAATGACCCGAATGGTACGGTTCGTATATTTTTTTAAACTAGTGCTTAGCAGTACATTTTTTTTAAAGAACAAGACAAAACCTCGGTTATTGCAATGCATTTCGCAGAGATATTTTCATCCTTGTTATATGTAGTTAACATTTATTTTGAAATCCTTCCAGAGCACAACCTTGCTCGATTCAGCGAGGACATTTTTACTACATTTTTTCTTACACCTAGGAAGAGTTCGTCGAAAATGTAAAATCCGTTAGAATTTTTATGAAAATAATGCGTACCAATCAGCATGTAGACAAACTTCACGCTAGCGCAAGCGTACAAATGATGTGTTCAATTGAATCGATTTCACGCGAATAAAACATGATATAGTAATTTATGCGACCAAACAGGCGTCTATTGTTCCATTTAATCGAGTGGAATACATATATTCTAGTTAATTTACAATGAATTAATTATAATAAAATAAACAATTTTCAGCGGTGTATACCGAGTTAATAATTGCGGGAACTATTAAAGTGTAACATCACGAATATAGTGCGTACACGATTTATGTACGAAACCGTGACGATCGTAACACGCTCGTCTGTCGGGGACGATCGTAAAGCGCGTCGAACTACCGCGTCGTTAGCATTGTACACCATGTCCCCATGCCTTGTGTAATAATCATTATCACCATCATCCCTTTCCTCCTCGTGAAAGGGGGTGGTTGCACTATGTTCGACACCGAAACATCGTGGTCTAAGCTCGGCATTTCAACCGCGATATTAATGAGCGAAATCGGAGAGTATATGTAATCCGCAAGAGCTCTAACGTTCGAACGGCAGTGAGAACGATCACCGTGAGATAAATCATCGACGATAGCGAACTTACCAGCAGCCCCACGTAATACAAGCCTTTTCAACGCAGAGTTAAAGAAGTTTCTCGAACCTCATGAAAGCGCCGAGTTTTACTCGTTTACTTTTTTTTTTGTTTCCTCAGAAAAGGAGCTGTAAAAAAATAATATAAATGCATAGATTTAACATTATATACGCATGAAAAGAAAGAAAGTTCGGCCTCAGCGAAATGTATCGAAAACTCCATCGAATAATAAAAAATGCTGGACCTGTAAAAAATTATTTAATGAAAACGTTCCTCATAGAGTCGAAGGAAAAAAAATACACTGTGTCAAATTTCCGTTATTCCATCGGAATATATTAGAATTTATTAGATCGGATATATCGGTTCCAATGTAATAAATTAGATCGAATAGATTAGAGAATTAGATCGTTTCTAGTATTTTTTTTAGAAAATTAAATATCACACAAAATCTGAATGCTTGGATAGATGACAAAAACGGTATAATTCCAGTAAGCTCGGAAGTATCGATCTCCAATTTATAGATTACACATTATTTCTAGTACGCCCACAATGAAATTCGAACAATTTTTTTTCTTTTAACGAAAACAGTTTTCTTTATGAGGAAGAAAAAAATTATAACTTTTGCATTTCTTCGTAGATACTGACCGCATTCAATTATTACGGGGATGCATTATTAAAAATCATTAAAGTATTTAACAAGGTAGCGCCATCAGGGGTAAATCGATGCATCTACCGCGTTCAACATTTGCTTTTTACCCACATATATTGCAGTATAGTACTGTAAAGTTATGTACTATATCGAAGATTACATAGAGCGTTGAATGCAGCTCGTAAGGTGTTAGGGGATCGATTATGGGGGCGCACATACGTAGCATACAAGAGTTTCAATATGACAACGTCGATATGGCTCTGATGACGGTAGTGTCGCAAGAATACAGGGGGTGTTGAGACGCGGAAAAGGGGTGTACGTCGGTTATTATGCGCGACAACGCATCAGCGTCGAACCTTCACTTCTCGTATACAAATTCTCCTCGTAAGGTAAAAGGAGGGAATACGGAACGGTCCATATATCATTGATTTACGTGTTAATCGAAGTGGGCCATATTCACCACTTTTATGCTGTATTATAGAGCATACGCATACGCATACGCATACGCATACGCATACGCATACGCATACCGAAATTACGTGGACACTCACGGCAAAATTATCTTTATATTTATCTCTTTCTTTATGTCGCTTTGGGACCAATGCGCTTGTCACTCTGCCCGATTGATTGCACTTTGCCGGCCGCGGGACAACTGCGAAGGCTCGATATTTCTGATTCTTTTTTTTTCGATGTTGCAGTCAAAATGAACAAATAGTAGTAGAAACTTTTGAATGGGATCGGAAATTAAATAAAAATGATATTGGTTTATTTGACATTAAATCATTGGTTACAATGAACAAAAAATACATTATAGTGAACAAAAAATACATTACATATATACAGGACCGAGAATCACGTACAGAACATCAGAAATAGAATCGACGATTTTCATCGGCGCTAATTACATCGATGGGTTCGATGGGCGAAGCGTCGATTAACGCTCGATCGGTCGTTCCCGGTCGGTGAAATTCGCGCTTCCGCTAGGAGAGAAGAGCGATAAATAAAACAGCGTGATTTCTGTGGCCGTTTCTCTCGTACGCCGCACACACGAGCGTACGGTGGTTGTTCGCATCGTGCATGCTTTAGTTCCGAAGCCAATCACTTCACATATGTACATTGTGAGCCATTGCCGACAGCGCGGCATGCTGATGACCGGGAGAGGTGCAGCGAAAAAGTTGAATTAAAAAAAACCGCACTCCCGAGGAATTCTCGTTGCTGTATTTTCCGTGAATCGTCAAATATGCGTAAAGTGCTGCCGCGTGAATAAAAAGTAGCAATTAATATCGCCTAATGTTTTCATTATCGATAGACAGACATTTATGTATGTACCCGTTATATCGATATATTTGTATATAGGGTAAAAGTTGGGAATATGGCACGATCCATATATCATTGATTTACGTGTTAATCGAGGTGGGCCATATTCATCACTCTTACCGTATACCATTTTTATTTCACGAAATTTTAGCATCGTGAAATAATTTTTTTTTATTAATGTAAAATCACATTGGTATGCAATTTTGTGAGCATTCTTTTATCATCGCAAACTATGTTTATTCCATCACAGTATCTGACATACACTTGTGGAAACGATGAAAATTGCACGTATTTAAGAACATATTTAATCCTCGTCGCTGTACATTTTAGGATGAGGTATTATAATCTTTCGTAAGCTCGTCTCGTCTTTGCTCGTGGCTTTGAAGTTTCCTTTTCATCTACTTTTACTGAGCGCCGCTTCTATCATATTCTCCGGGTCCTCGGGCAATTTTCATTTAAAAAATTCTCCAAGTTCTGCGAATGCATGCCATCAATCATTTAAAAAAATACTTCACTCTACGGCACCGCAAGACGTTTTTGCGCTTTTGGAACGCAGGCAGAAAACGGGGCAAAACGGACCTGCATATGACATGCAGCTTTTTTTACGTCCCGCGAAAAATTGGCAGAATCCATTTTGAATTCGAGGTTCCGTTTTGTCCCGCTCGGCCCCGCGTGCGAAAAAACTTGGAACGGATCGAGTCACCATTCATAGACTCTTCTATATTATGTTCCGCTCCCACCATATTATTCAATAATCCGACGAGCATTCCATGAATTGACGAAAACTTTTCACCAGAGTTATCTCTTTTTCACCCTCACACTTTTTTAACGCCCCAGGTGAAGTAGGTCTGGCCGTCGGCTAATATCTCAGCACTGGCACGGTACCGCCCCAGCTCCGGGAGTCTGGCCAGTCCTGTGTCAGTGCTGGGTTCGTAACGGCTAGTCGGACCAAACCCTACCTATGCATGTATAAATTTTTAAGCCGTTCCTCGCCATCAGATCACAAATTGATTATTTATTTGCCAACATGATACATCGGGTTTGAGCCCTTATTTTCCCCACCAGTGCTGGTGGAAACAATTATTTTCCATTGCAAGTATAATTAAATGTTAAAAATCTCTGCTACTTCGTTATTCCGTCGATTTAATTTTTTTGTTTGTCTGTTTGTTTCAGCCAGTGGAACGCGATTGAGGCATTACAGGCACTTGGACGCGAGGTCTCAATTTCTGACCGAAGCAGAATTAGTGGTGAGTGGCTTTCCATTACTTTTTATCTCGGGCTTGATGGCTCCTGATTCGATTTGCGGTCCCGGCCTCTTTCTTACTGTCCGCGAGGAATCGCCGTCTTTTCTACCCTAACAACTCGAGAAACCGTTCTTTGTTAAAATAATAACCGCAGAGTAAGCGAAAAAATTACGGAAATTCCAGATCACTCTTTACTTCCGTAGAAGTAACTGAAAAGGTAACTGTTTTTCAACTTTCGGGCATGCGCTGTGATTGCTTCGGTTCCTCAAACAAAAAAATTACCGTTCGCACGCATTCGCGATGAAGATAATTATCATAATATTTTCGGTTATTTTTACGATTGTGGAAGCTGCTAGGCTAGTTGTACTCTACACTGAGAGAAGGGTCTAGTAAAGATTACCGATTATGTAAGAAAAAATACCATAGCACAAATTATTAGAGAGCCAGGGCGCCACCTATAGCAGAAAGTCTCAGATTATCCAATAATTTTTACCATAATATCTAAGAAAAATTCTTATAAATCCGGTGCTTCCTACCATAGGTGACGTAAATATTTTCGGTTATTTTTACGATTGTGGAAGCTGCTAGGCTAGTTGTACTCTACACTGAGAGAAGGGTCTAGTAAAGATTACCGATTATCTAAGAAAAAATACCATAGCACAAATTATTGGAGCGCCAGGGCGCCACCTATGGCAGAAAGTCTCAGATTATCCAATAATTTTTACCATAATATCTAAGAAAAATTCTTATAAATCCGGTGCTTCCTACCATAGGTGACGCCTCAGCGCCCCAGTACTAGGGTAAAAGTGGTGAATATGGCCCACCTCGATTAACACGTAAATCAATGATATATGGACCGGGCCATATTCCCCACTTTTACCCTATGTGCTATGGTAATATATCTCAAGCGATATAGTCATTTTTACTAGATCCTTCTCTCAGTGTACCTAGGCGTTTTATCCCGACGTCAGTCGTAACACGATGCACCTCGGCTTTTCGACTGGCATTTGCCGCGGGATTCGTAACAGCCGCTACTTGCGGGTAATGGAATTGTCTGGGATTTCGAAACCATTCACTAAAATATTTATGCGACCCAGGTGTAATGTTGGCGTCCGCGGCTGTGGCGACGTTTCGGCCGAAAACCAGAGATAAGAGAACCCTCGGTATAAGCTCGCGGAGGGGCTTCCACATACGATGTATATCTATATTTGGACGTGGAGGGTACGCTTCGGATTCCGACGCGGCAGACCGAGTCTTTAAACGCCAATGAATAATTTCTCATCGCGTCAACTCCACTCTCATCCCTCGTCGCTCTCCCTGAATTGAGACACATCCTCGATTCAACCCCCTCCGTGTTGTACCTCAAGTTTCGACGATTCGCGTCAAATTCCAAGGAGACACGGGCGAAAGCGGGTCAAATCGGATCATTGTCCTGCGTTTGAGATGAGCCTTATTTTTTCTTTATATCCGTTTTACCACCGCTGTTCCGTTTTGCCCCGCTATGCCCTGTTTCACGAAAAGCCCTCGTGAATAATTTTCTCACCACTCCGTCGCTCCAAGATATACACCACTTTCTGAGAGTACTCGCAGTAATCATTGAGTTCTACTCGACGTATATGTGTATGTATGTGTGTATGTGTGTGTGTGTGTGTGCGTGTGTCTGTCTCTGTATGTGTATGTATCTATCGTCGTTACGTTCGAAATCCACGCTTATGCATACTTAACAAAAGTCGATTGGACTGGTGCACGTTTGAAAATTTATCTCAGCCATGGCGCACGAGGATTATTATTTCATAAATTTATAGCGCGCTCGGTTTTTTTTTTTAAACTAAAATTTCTCGGTTTTTCATATTATTTTTTTTACTTCCGTTGGTAGTTCAGTTTATTCATTATTTATACTGAAATGAACGAGGAACTTTAATGAACTGTTGATTCAATTATTCTTCGTCCGTAACAACGAATATCTAATCTTTCATCATTCATTGTTCTTTTCCCCCGTTTTTCTGAATAAAAGATTGCCGAGTAACGATTGAATTTTTTATGCTTCTCACGTTCGCGACGGTGTGACCCAAATATCAGTTCTGGCATTTTTCTTTCGGTCGCACTTCAACCGCGGCATGAATATTGCACCCTGTCGACGAGCTTCGATTCTTCCGGTATCAAAAAAAAAAAAAAATCGACTCTTCGATAAAAAAACAAAAACACAACAGACTGTATACCGTTATTTAAATCAGTGTTTACAATTTTATTGACAATAATAAAATATTTGGATAACATCAATAAAATATTCGGATGGCGGCCGCGATCAGGGAAAAATGGGAACAGTCACGGAAACAAAAACTTGGTCAGGGAATTTCAAAATTGGCCAGAGGAAAGGAAATTGTCGCCAAAACTTCTATAAATAAATTAAAAGTACATAAAAGAAAGATTGAAAAAAGGTGAACATTTTGAAAAAAAAACAGTATTAAACATTATACAATAAATAGACATTTTTATTTGCATCGTTAATTTTGTTAAATAGAAGTCGTTAGAATTGTGGTCAGAGAAATTTTTTTGTCAGTGAATGGTCAGTGAATTTTTTAATTAGTCAGTGAAAAGTCAGAGAAAACTTTTTGTTTTCATATTTAACAGTGCCCACCGAATACTGTCAGCTAGAGTCATACACATGCAAAGTAATACTTAATCATATTACTATTTTATCGAAATTTAAATTAGCGGTACTTCAACATTTTCATCATCCAACCCTTAATTATTATCTTAATTCTGATTTACAAGAACATCCATTTTTTCAGACATCCAGATCGCTACGTAGGGTAAAAGTGGTGAATATGGCCCGATTATATTTTACGTACTTCACGTGTTAATTGAAGTGGGCCATATTTACCATAATTAAGCGGGAATGAAAATATGTAAAACTGATTTGTGTACACAAAAAAAAATGTCAGTAAAGAAGAATAATTCATTTGCGGGCTTCCAAAACACATGCATTGTTATTACAAATCTATTTCTCATTCTTAAAATCCCACACAAGATCGATACAATAACATTATTGTTTCAATTTGATTGAAAACGAGAAAATGATAACTTTAGTTAAAAATGATAAGTTTAAACTATCATTCAAATTTCAATGTTTAAACGTAAGTCATTCGGCTCGAGCAATTTGATACACGAATTATAGGTAAGCGGACATTATGCTTGTTGGACGCAAACGCTTTGGAAACTGAAGTTCACTGGGTATTTCGTCTTGGGGTTGTCTTAGCTATGGGACTTGATTTGCATTCAGTCGGCTGTATGTTACCCGAATATTTTTCCCTTCCTTTTCGAAGTCGATCAATGTAACTACGATAACTTTTTATTCCAATATTTCTCTCAATTTCCAGCTAGAAAAAAATCTATGTAAATATTCTTTAATTTAATTGTAATATTAATCACCAGACTTTCGTACATACTGATTTACTGATAATGTTGTGATTAAATATGTACTCCGGTGAATTTAACGGTGAAGCTTTGGAGAGATTTTAACACAGGTCATGAATATGAACAATATAATGTATCTGACCAGGTGGCCGAAGGTTTATACGTTCCGGAGGTTTATCGCGTTTATAACTCGTTATCGTTTGTTTTACGCCGTTCGGGCGTATGGGACGCGCTCGAATGGATACGGAGCAACTCACCCACACGCTATTTTGACTTCGGGAATAATAAATAATATTAATGTTCAACGCGCGGAGGCAATCGTGTGAAACGCAAGCCGTATTGTTAAATGCGCGGATGCTATTACGGGAGCCGTGTGCGAGAGAAAAATTGAAATATCAAATTGGATATTAAGCGCGTCACGCTCAAACGCTGTTTCTTCGATACAACGTTGAATTCGTGACTCCAGTAATTCACTTGAATAATTAACTGTTGAGATTTAACCGATATGAATAAAAACAAAACGTTTATATTTTTTGCCTATTCTTTTTCAGACACAGACCCAGCACGATGACAATCACAATCACAAACCAGTTTTCTCGAATTGTTCGCGGTATGCGCCAGACGTTGAGGAGGAGGAACCCGCGGGTACGCAGGTCATACAGGTGGGGGCGGAGGATCGCGACTTACCCGAGGAAGGAGGTAAGCTACCGAATGCTTTGCGTCTCACGCGCACTGAGAGAAAAAACGGGGATGGAGCCAACATACATGAACGCTTGAGCCAACCGAATATGGTTGGCTCAACGATGATTCAGGTGCCTCAACTACCGACAGGTTGAGTTTAAAAGAAACAAAAAAAAACCAAAAAAGGAAAAAAAACAAACAAAAAAAACCAAGATCGGAGGAAAAAACCAAAAAAGGAAGACAAAACGGCCCAAAAGAGGAAGACATTTTTTTTTAAACCCAACAGAGAAAAAAAAGGTTGAGTTAACGACATAAGCTAGACTCAACCTCTCGGTGAGGTTAAATACGGCGAAACTGATGGTGAGCTTGAAACAATCGACCTCATTGAGGTTGAGTCAACCTCAATTTGTATCAATCAACCTCACTGAGGTTCGCTCAGCCTCGATGAGATCTACTCTGAGAAAAAGAAATTGTTGGATTAAGAAAATGCGCAGTGACATACATACGTTTAAATGTGTATTTTGTTGATGTACCAAATATGTTTGTTTCAATCGAAAAATTTTGAATAAATTGAAGCAAATAATCGTTTAACAAAACAATGCTTTATTTTTATCAAACAAACAACAGCATTGAACGTATGTCACCACGAGTTTTGGTTAATACGGCCAATTTTTTTCGCCAGTCTATTGATTCAAGTTCACTATGCGTTTCGCCGTACTTAACCTCACCGAGAAGTTGAGCTAACGTTGTGTTGTTAACCGAACCTCTCGTTAACTGGTTAAGCCACCTAAATCGTCATTGAGCCAACCATATTTGTTTGGGTCAACCTCTCATGTGTGTTCGCTTCATCTCCGATTATTTTCTCAGTGCGGTATTTGGAAATCTGATGATTTCTGAAGGTAATTTTTTCTCGATAAAAAAAATCATTTTACCTAATCGAGGAATTAATAAATCATTTTTTTGTTTTCTTTATTAAAATAATTTAAGATAGATTCGAGTATACACGGGAAAACAGTTTGTATATTTTACAACCGTTTCTTGTCCACAAAAGCCTAGCATTTTGTTCTTGTTCAATTTTTTTTTTTTGTCAACGAACGCTATTTTTTTTTATTAAAAAATGGTGGATTTTAACGAAAAATTCGAGGACAAAAAAAGGTTAAATGGACAAACTTTTTTACCTTATCGAGTCAATAATTGCTTAATAACAATAATAATAATTGATATTAATATTGATAATTGATGACTTATTTGAAACCTTTCAAGGTACAATAACGTATAGTTTCGTGACCGCACCTGGGGAAAAGCTCAAATTTGACATCAACGCCACAAACGGAGTGATCACAACAACTCAAGTTTTGGACAGGGATGAGCCAGCCCGCGAAAAAGAGGCGTATCTGACTGTATTGGCTACCGACAACGGTAGACCGCAACTCGACGACGTTTGTACGTTCAAAGTTACGATCAAAGATGTAAACGACAATGCTCCGGTGTTCGACAAAGTGGTAAGTCTATGTCTAATTCTCCGATGAATTTATGGTTGCAAATTCGAATCCCAAACTAACAAGATTTTTTTTTAAGAAGTTTATAGATTTTAAAAAATTGTTTTCAAAGGGTTAATGGCTAATTAGCATCGAAAAAATTATCATTTACGTTTAATATATATATCAAAACAAAAGAAAATTGTCCAAACGCATAGTGCGACTAACACAATACTATGGTTCGATTTTTCTTTTTTTTCCCTCAAATTAGGTCTTCCGTGGACACTCGTGGAAGGTTGGTCTCGATTTTATCGAGTGTGAAAGAATTTTTAACGTGTTTTTATCGATGTTTTAATTTTTCTTTTTGTTCTTCCACTTTTTTTTCGATGTAAAAAAAAAAAAAAAAAACAGCAACAAAAAAGAAACACTCGACGTAAACCTATCACGTTTCCTCGCAATACTTCGAATGTGGTCACTGCAAAATTCGGACGCTTTTTTTCATTGTGCAATTCACTTATCGTCACGTTTCGTTAACTGCCGGTGCGTAGTTTTCGTCATGAAAGCCCATGTGTTTCGAAATCCATTGAAGTCTTGACGTACGCGAATGGCCGATTCTCGGCTGCTCGGGCAGTGCATTCATCCGAGTGTGGGATGATAGAATCCGATCGCAACCGCTACGAACAGCATCGGCATACAATTCGCGAATAATAGCAGCGTTGTGCATATTTGCGTCAGCAAAAAAATTATTCAGCGTCCAATCGATTTCCGATGCTCTTCGGGTACATTATAT
>JAPYZC010002434.1:0-16009 GCA_030522665.1 Ichneumoninae sp. A BG-2022a
TTTTAACAGAATTCAACAATAGAAAATAATTTAGGCTTAAACCTTGTGTAACTTTTTTTCTGTGCATCATATAATGTTTGCAGTTACGATTACAAGTGTTGTAATGGATTTTCAATACTTCAATTCGGAATAAATCAGATCTGCATAGGAGTGTCCGAATATTGGGACGTGTCCGAACATCGGTACCGTTACCTTACTTCCGTCAGGCCCTTCCCAGTAAGAAAAGCGTGCCGTAACATTCCGCACGCCGACATGGCACAATGCAGACATGTATGTCCGCAAGTGACGATATTGTGACGGCACGGCGTTTTGATACCAGAAGTCTGCTTGCACAATTCTAGCTCGCTGTAAAGCTCCATGGCGACCTGTAACCGTGCAAGCAAATTTCTGGTATCAAAACGCCGTGCCGTCACAATGTCGTCACATGCGGACATACATGTCTGCATTGGGCCGGCACGGCGTGCGTTCTATCTGGGTTGCGTCAGTTCATCATCAGTCCCCGATCCTGTAAGACGTCACGCTCTCCAAATAGTTTCGACAATAAAGTACCACAATTATCATTCACTTATATTCTGCATTCAACACACATTCATAAACCTCGACGAATCCTGACTATTACAGTCGGAAACATGCCAAATACGCTTGTACAACAAGAAACACGTGCAGCTTGTCCGCCATCTGTAGTGTTGTACGTACTTAGCCACGTACGATATATTCGGTGGTTACGAACCGGCGCGTGCTCTAAACCGCACGCCCAATATCGCTCGTTCGCCTCGATGTACGCACAGATTGAATACACCTCCGCGCGCCCACGGCGTTCCGTTGAGGTTTCCGCCACCGACACGGGGCACGGGTTCGTGCTCGAACCTAATGTAACACTGATAATATAGAAATCCCTCTGTGCCTCTCTCCGCCCCCCATCGAGAGTCCGAAATGTATTTTGCCACGTAATTCATGTAATACCCACAATAGAATCTCGAAGCACAACATTTCCGATTGAGCGATCGGAACCCTCGCAACGCAGATCACAGGTGGCCCGTCCGGCTCTCTCGGGCGGAGCGATTGCAGCGCCGTCGAGAATCGAGCGGTCGAGTGGTGTACCGTGCAATGTGGCTCTCTGGGGCGACGAGCGCGCTTCGCGATTAATGGACTCTATTGGATCCGAATCCAACTGGTTTTCGTTAATTGTCTCCTCTCTCGGTAAAGCGTCAAACGCCGGTCGGTTGTTTGTTCGTATCGTCACAGTTATACTTTACGACGAGTGTGCATCGACGAACACGCCGGTTCGTTCCGTCTGCGTTATATCCGCGAGGGAATAGAGAACGTTTTGCGGCGCTTTGGGCCACGTGATCGCGTCTCTTGCGACTGTATCGACGAGTGTCCTGGCGGCGTGGCGGTGGATCGGAAAGACGCAATACACTTGGACTGCACTACGAGAGAGAGTTTATCTCGGCGATGCGATGTCGTGTTTTTCCGAGATGCATTAAACGCCGCATTATACGGACGATGAAGCCGATGATGCGTTCGGCAATGACTCTCGACGGCCGAAGTGGAATTAACGTCTCGTCGCTACCGAACCGGAGATGAGCTCGGTATTATAAATTGGATTTACATCGGAGACAATGCAATTGCTGAGCAGCTCGTCTCGCGCTCGGGAGGAAAATACAATTTGATTTTAGTCGACTGGAGAGTCTTGACTGAGGATCCGGAAGATATTACGGAACGGAAAAAAAATTAAAATGCATTTCTGTGTCTCGAAGGTTGAAGGTCAAATCTCGCACGGTCGGGACAATGACGAGACAAAGAATATGCTCCTCCGTAACTCGAAGCTTCCCATACAGCACGCGATATTTTGAAATAATTCTAGAAATATTTTCAATCTTTCACATCTTACGAAATATTTCTGACATGTATGAAGTTACAATGAGTGTATTGAATTATTCTATCACGATATTGTAATGGAACTTTTCGCAAATATTTCGGAAATATACTTCATCTTTCAACACTTCTGAAACATAGTCATACAATTTTTGAAATGCTTTTTTATTTCATTTTTCACCGAAATATTTCTACGATCGTTTCCGTGTTTATGCGGGTGTGTATATGCAAATTGGACTGGTGACGCAATCTTTGACATTTCGCTGAAATGTTTTAAAAGCAATTCGAACATATTTTCGTGCTATGTGGGTTAAAGGTTCGAATTTGCATAACAGAACCAATCACGAAAAAAGAGAAAAGTGCCCACGCAATGCCAACGCACCACACTAAAAAATATTGGGTGCCTTCAATCGTATACTCGTTCGTTATTACGGAAATAAATCGTACACTGCAAAAAATGTTACAAACGTTCGCAACTTCGTTCAAGTGTACACCGCAAATATCTAACAGTTGTTCAATCATCAATTATCAATTATTAGGGTGGTCCTTAAATTGAAATCTTTTGAATGTCTGCTGGCCACCACGTATTATCGTGAGGTATAAAAACAAGAGTACTCTTTTTCAGCTGTCGAAGAAAATTAGGTAAATAAAATTTTTTGTTCGTTCGTTGATAGTGATATTTTATACTTTTTGACCATTTCAGGAATTTGTCGACTCCCTTTACCAGACGCGACAAACCTTCGGCTTTTTTTTATTTAACTTTTTTTTACAACAAACATATCATTCCAAATTACATATTCGGTTATTTTTCCGCTGCGGATTTGCACCTTCTACAACATTTTGTAACTATTAGCTATAATTGTCAAAAACTTTGTTTTTTTAATCCTCACAGTGTTACCGTGCGAAAATTGCCTGCCGGGAAGTCCATTTGACCTGCATAATTGCAATGGTTCTCATCAGCGGCATTTTCGATCCCTTTCCCTGTTAACCCGTGTAAGATTGCACGGGTGTAAGATTCAACGTCTGTTACAAATTTCACGTGTAAGCTTCCAAAGATGTTACATTTCGCAATTGGTACAAAATAATGTTAAATTCTGAATGTGTTCACTGAAAATATGAAAGCTTTTTGAAGTGTTGTAAATTCGCTTGTTACAAATTCGTCGTGTAAGCTTGAACGCCGTGTGCCATTTCATGAAGTGTAAGATTCAGTTGTGTCACGGTGAACCCGTGTATGTTCGAACGGTGTACGTTTGAAGGCGCCTCGTGAAATTACTAATGTGTTACATATTGAATACACAAACTGTTTGCGGTGAAGGGAAATGTAGTACAGTTTTCGATCCGATAATTGAGCAAGTTTAAGATATTTTCGGTGTACACTCGAACGAAGTTGTGAGCGTTTGTAACGCTTCTTGCGATGTTCGATTTATGTCCGTAACGACGAACGAGTGTGCGTTTGAAGGCGCCGCAAAAATATCCACACACACATATATATACATATACGAATGATCGTCCGATTCGTCCAGTAAAATAGCACAGTTCTGTGAGTGTCTGAGAGAAGATATCGGATTGACGGGCTTGTCCGACGATTATTATACGAATCGGGAGATCAATCCTGTATTTTTCTCCCAGCGCGGCGAGCGGGCAGAGCCTCGTGAGGCGCGAGTGCGGTCCGGCAGCCTCCGCATCTCGTTTCACCCCGAGCGGTTATAAAACAGCTTTATCGAATGAAAAGACTTTCCGCGGAGCGAGGCCATCGATCCCGGCTCCGCCGTTATAAAAAAACCCGGCGCATTGAACTTTGACACTTGCGAGCTTTACGAAACAATTCGTGATAATAAAAATAAAAATAGGCAAATAAAAAGGAGAATGTATATAACATACATGCTCGAAGGGTAGTTCCGTTCTACTTGCGCGAGGATACCGGATCGTTCCACGTGCGGAAATCTACACGCGCAATATATATATTATATATATATATATATATATGTCAAAGGTGCCTGTCGGATCCTCCCACACGCTGGCACGTATTTCCATTTCCGCGTCTACGTTCGCTGTCCGTTTCACCTGACGGTTCCTAAACGGCTTTTATTTTATATTTTTCCCGTCGAGCGTCAAGGACGCGTCGGCGATTCAGTAATCAATTAACCCGGGAGACGGAGAGAGAGACCCAATCATCGATAACGTCGGGGGGCAGAAGGGATCGATAAAAACCTCGCGAAGTCGTACAAAAGTCGGGTTCCTCGCGTATACGGATTCATCGTGGCCGCACCGTCGGATATACACGCGTGATTGTACCATTGCTGTGCGAATAATTCGCGTGAAAGCTGAGACTATCGATACGTCACAACCGCGTAGGCCGCGCCGTACATGACACCGACTATTGTCCCGTGACATATACGCATGAATACATAAGATACCTGAACGCTGGTAAATTAATGTAGCACAACGGTAACGCGGTACGGATACCGGATCGCTCCCACGTGCGGAAATCAGCCTCCACCACGGAAGCTCCCTTACGCCGAGGGGGCGTGGATCAGCGCGCGGTGAAGAAGCGTTTGTTATATTCAACGAACATCGCTTGTCGACGAACGAACACGATTTTTTTTTTGTTTTTTTTTTTTTTCGTTATAATTTTCACAATTTTTTATTCGTCGATTTAACAAATGTTTATTCGTTGACTTAACAAATGTTTATTCGTCGATTTAACAAATGTTTATTCGTCGATTTAACAAATGTTTATTGGACGATTTAACAAATGTTTATTCGACGATTTAACAAGTGTTTATTCATCAACTTGACAAATGTTTATTCGTTAGTTTAACAATTGTTTATTCGATAATTTAAAAATTTTTTATTGACTAACTTAATAATTGTCTATCTGTTAATTTGACGATTTTTATCCCTCAATTTAACAATCTAACGATCCTTTATCCGTTAATTCAATAATTAATTTCCATCTAATTTTTGATGTCTTTTTCTTGTATATTTAAACATTTTAATTAACGTCAGTTAAAAATACAATTCCTTGAAAAAATAAATAAATTGTTGATCAAACAAGAAAAGATTTTTGACCTTGTTGTCGAGCGCAAGTAGTGCAGGCAAATGCGGATCAGACGGGCCATTGCAGTACTAAATTTTTATTGTGCAATTGTTTTCTTTTTCAGCGGTGAATGATCGGTCTGGTGGCGAGCGAGGAGGGAGCCGAGGGGGCCGAGGAGGTGGTCGAAACATCGAGGAAGAATATAATCGGCGAGCCCCGTCCGGAGCGCGCCCAGACAGATTGGACGAGGTCGTCGAGACGCTAGAATAAAAATCAAAACGCGTCACGCGGGGGTCGTGGGTCTATGGGGGGCTCCGCACCACCAGCGGTCCCCCTGCAATTCGAAGTCATCGAGCGATACGAATTGTTGGAACGGTTCCAGCGGCGTACTGCAGTCTCGTGCGAACACGACCGGCGGCGAGGTTTCTTCGATACCGAGCTTGCGCTCCAAGCAAATGAAGAGTCCCTCCAGTATCATGAGGCAGTCCAGCCTCACCAAGCTCGGATCCATGATTAACACGGCCGTCAACAAGAGAGCCGGTGAGTTCGCCAGTTCGCGAGGAAATCCGAGAGCCCTTTGATAGCGGAGCGAGCTCCGAGCCGTGTACAGTGGAACCTCGCTTAACTGTACAACGCCCGCAAAATATCAACCTCTCCCTGAATTGTAGAACAAGCCTCGGAAAACTTACGCTCGAACCTCTCTTAACTTATTACTTGCATAACTTATGAACCTCTCATAAATTATAGAACGGGCCTCTGTTAACTTATCACTTGCATACCTTATGAACCTCTTGTAGATTATAGAATAGGTGTTGGAAAACTTACGCTCGAACCTCTCTTAACTTATTACTTGCATAACTTATGAACCTCTCACAAATTATAAAACGGGCCTCTGTTAACTTATTACTTCCATCAGTTATGAACCTCTCATAAATTATAGAACGGGCCTCGGAAATCTTGTCGTGTTAACTTATCATTTGCATAATCTCTGTTAACTTATCACTTGCATACCTTATGAACCTCTTATAGATTATAGAATAGGTGTCGGAAAACTTACGCTCGAACCTCTCTTAACTTATTATTTGCATAACTTATGAACCTCTCATAAATTATAGAACGGGCCTCCGAAATCTTGTGGTGTTAACTTATCATTTGCATAATCTCTGTCAACTTATCATTTGCACAACTTAGGAACCTCGTATAAATTATAGAACGGGTCGCAGGAAACTTACGCTCGAACCTCTCTTAACTCATTACTTGCATAACTTTTGAACCTCTTATAAATTATGGAATAGATGTTGGAAAACGGTGTGACTTATAAAGGGTTAACTTGTATTTCCATAACTTATGAACCTTTCCCAAATTTTAAAACGGAACTGGAAACATAACTTTTGTCTCAAAACTATCCCTACCTTCGACACGCGCATTAACACTGATTACCCCTGTCGGTAACACAGTTCCGGTTCGACCGTGCTCTACTGACAATTTAAACAGGGTTTCAGCGGCATATGTAAGTTATGAGAGGTCGTTTGTTTAGAGCTCATAATTTATGAGAGGTCCAACTTTACAGTATAACCTCTGTTAACTTCTATTCCCGTAACTTATGAATCTCTTCTAAATTGTAGAATGGAACTGGACACATAATTCTCTGTAAAATAATTATTTGACGAGTACCCGTCAATTAATGATTTATTTTATGGAAATGGACATTTATTAAAATAAAATAAATATTGATTTGCGGGACGTCCGTCAAATAAATTATGTTTTTCCCGATTGCGCTAAAAAGACCCTCGTGATGTCCCCTTCGTCAAAAATCGGGCACTTTCCATACCCGTTGCGGACATAGAAATATGGGAATTTTTTAGCGTAGTCGGGAAAAAAAGCGTATGCCCCTCGCGAGGAAGCTCATTTTTACCTCGTATGAATTTCTGTATCAAACTTCGCACTCGGTGAAGATACGCACTTGCCTCTCTTGTGGCATAATATACTATCTCTGGCTGTGACTATCCTCTTCAGTAACACAATCTCGGGTCGAGCGTGCTCTCCCCACACTGTAAGTGAAATTCGTATGAAATTTAATGTACTGTACTGAAAGTTTTTATGCAAAAACTAGTATATTAAATTTCATGTACGATAGCGATGAAAAATTAATGTTCAGTGCATTAAAAACATTCTAAATTCTTAATTTTTAATAATTTGCTTAAATTTCACTATAACGGTACTTTAATTTTTCTAATTTACTTTAGATTAATATACTTTAGAAAAAGTATATTAATTTGTTCATCACAATTGTACATTAAATTTAGTGTAATGTAAATACATTAAATTTAGTAAATTTAGTGTATTTGCATAAAAACTGCCAGTCCTGTACATTAAATTCACAATTTTTTTGACACTGCAGGTAGCAAAAAGACATCTAAATGGTATGAAAAAGTCATCTAAATGGGTTACATATATCCATCCTAATGGTAACTATAAACTATCCCACGTCCAGTATTTAACCCATTTGAATGACTTTTTCACCAGACGCAATTTTGCTACCTGCGTACAGGCAGGTTGCAATTTAAGTGGAGTCTGAGAGCGAAATCCACGTCAAGAGAGGCCGCTTCTCCTCGTAACTTATGAGAGGTCCGACTGTAAAATAATCTGTATCCACTCCCAGTACCGGCGCAAGCTCTCATCTCGGTCACCGCACGCTTTGCCTTGTCGCTTCGATATTCCTCTACCTCCAGCATGCGCGATCTTCCTGCTTCCCCTTTCTTTCTCCCGATGTCATCGCGAGCTCTCCAGCTGCTTAAAGCTACACCTTCATATACATATAAGCTTTGTTCAGTTCAAAAAGTACAGTTGAATGAACAAAGATTCGGGCAGGGACGTTCAAATAAATATTTAGTTGGTCCAACAAAATATTTGAATGACCCAAAAATATTTTGGTGAAATCATCCGACAAATTGTTGAACTGACTACTTTTTTAGCTGTATCAACAAAATCTTTAGTTGAACGTCCCTGCCCGAATCTTAGTTGATTCAACCGTATTTTTTTATCAGTGTACACCTAGTAATACAAATCCTCGCTCGACTGTTTCTCCTTGGATCTCCGGCCTTTTGTGTCCGCGGGGTGGGGGGAGGGGGGGTGTTGGTCGGGTGACCCTGAGGTAGATATGCAACGTCGTGATAATGGAAACTTAGCGACGGGGGTGCGAGAGAACGAACGATTGTGCATCCCCTGGAACGTGTGAACTGCACACCGGCTCGGCGCAGTCATCGTTTGTGAGGCGAAACTCGCTCGGCGCTCCCGTGCATGTGGGCGAAACGCCGCACGGCCTTGGACTTGAGATTTTCATTGGCTCGGGCTTCTTCCTCTATCTCCACGCTCGTCCACGCTCTCCGCGGGGTAGAGCGGGGCAAAACGGAACACCGTTTGAGTCGAGAGCTCTTTCTGTTTCTCGTCCCACGAAACGAATCTCGGCAATAGTCATTTCGCTTTTCGCCTCGCTCTCCCCTACTTCCGGTGTGCCGACACCCGTGCGGAACGGATGAAAACTTTTTTTAAAAATCCATCCCCGCACGAACAAAGGTATATCCGAAAGATAACATTTTTAACATGATATTTTTTGGGCGAAGAAATATATTTTTTATGTTTGGCCGTATCTGATCGGTTACTTATTTGATCGGTGTCGTGACATATGAATTTTGTGTTTCGGACACGCAGAACAATTGTAACAAATTAAATTTTATTACGCATACATTTTTTCACGCATTCTATTTTTACGCATCTATGTTTTACTTATCTATTTTTTTACTCATCAATTTTTTGCGCATCTATTGATTACAGTGGATGGTTATTTATATTACAGCAGATGTCCTTAACTGCTTAAAACATTAATTGCAATGGAATTGCGAAAATAGTAACTAGTTTTCGGTAATTTTCGAAAAGGTACATATTCGTTCAGTTTTTTTTAAAGAACAATTCGTCATTTTCGCTCGATTTTTATGCATTATGGCTCATGCGTTCCCTCGAAAGATGCTCCACGAATTCACCATCTGGATATTCCATTGGATTTTCCCTTTCAAAATGACAGCTTTTTGTTTATCCATCGACAAAATTCCAACGTAAACAAACTGCTGTCATTTTTAAACGGAAAACACAATCGAATAGCTAGATGGTAAATTCGTAGAACATCTTTCAAGGAAGAGAATGAGCCGTAAAAAATTGCAGATTATTCTTTAAAAAAAACTGAACGAATATGTATTGTTCAGATAATTTGCACAAACCAGTTAATATTTTTGCAAATCGATTGCAATTTTTGCAAATCGATTGCTGTAATATAAAAACCATGTCCTGTAAGCAACAGATGCTTAAAAATGTGTACAAAAGACTCAAAAAGAGTAGCACTCATTTGACTAATGTGAAGCGCAACAACGTCCTTAATAGCATTACGATCGCACGCGCGAACATCTATACTGTTTACATTTGACCGGAGCCGATGCGTCACATATCCAATCAATCTCATGACGCATGAATTTTGTATTTCGGGCACTCGACACAATTGCAGCCAATTTACTTTTGCTCGTCGATAAACTGATTCGTGTATATATAGATATATAGTTATATAGATATATATAATATATAGATATATATATAGATATATATAGATATATATAATATATAGATATGTAAATAGCTTATCTCTTTTTCTCTTCCTGTTTAATAGCATTACGAACACCCGCGCGAAATTTTTTGCTTTTATGTTTGCCCGGCTCGGATCCGTCACATATCCGATCAATCTCATAACGTGTTAATTTTGTATTTAGGACACTCGGAACAATGGCAACGAATTAAATTCTGTTCGGCGATAAACTCATTCGAGCGAGCATTGTTTCTTGGCCGTTCCGTTTTGTCCCTTCCCGCCCGGTGTGCTTATGTACTATACAGCTTATCTCTTTCTTCCTTCCTCTTTAATGGCGTTACGAACGCACGCGCTTATTAGGCGGGTAGAATTCATAAACGCTCGTGGCACATTAAAGCGATGAGGCGAGGTTATATATGTATGTGCATGCGAATAGTTCGCATAGTGTAATACGGTGACGTATATTAGACCGTCGGTAGCTCCGGAACGCGGACGAGCCCGTGGGGCGAGGACAGCGTCGCTCGCCGGCGACGGTGTTATCGTTTGCTAAGGCAAAGCCTCGACGAAGGACGCGTCGACAGGGCTGTGCCTCTCCTATTGCCGCGGACTACCGGTATGACCGGAGCTTTTCAAAGCTCGAAACTATTATTCACTCTCGTGAACCCATTATCGTACTTGCCTCGCCATACCCCGGGCTCACATTAGTGCGTATCTCTGTCTCCGCTTGTATTATGAATGTACAAGTGACGAGAGAGGCCCACGCAAACGGCCACTGCCGCCGGGCTCCGCGAAGTGGAAGCTTCCGAATAACACGACCACGGGACGTCCCCGCGGCGAGGAGAGTTTATCTAGGCTGCGGCAAAGGTGGACGGAACGGTCGCCGACGCACCGAGCGAACTATGTTATTTTATTCATCGAGAAAAAATTAAATACGCACGCTTAAGAGCTTTAAAGAGCGCGAAACGATTATGATTCGTGACGATAACATTTTTGTTGTGATTTAAATTTGATTGAGTCAGCGTTTTTTATGTTTTTATTTTTTTTATTTTTATTTTTTTTATTTTTATTTTTTTTATTAAATACACACGCTTAAGAGCTTTAAAGAGCGCGAAACGATTATGGTTCGTGACGATAACATTTTTGTTGTGATTTAAATTTTATTGAGTCAGCGTTTTTTATGCTTTTTTTTTTTAGGCGGTTTAAAGATTTATTAATATATCTTTGTCCGGTGGATTCGGAGACTGGAAGACTGCTTTTTTATTGCGGGGAATGATTGGGAAAATATTTAATTGAGCACTACACTTTATTATTTATTGTTTATTTTTTTTACACTGTACAAATAAATTATATATTTAATGTACTGGAACTTGAAATTTGCTGACATTACTCATATTAATTAAACATTAATGTACTTCGCGTGAAAAATGAAAATACCAGATATTAAAATTACAAATCTTTTGCTGGAAAATTTACAAAAATGTTCATGAAAAATACACATTTTATTGTAAAATTGCAACATACATGTGTTTGAAATTTCAGAAACGGTTTGTGTAAAAAAGCTTCCAATACTGTTCATTAATTTTCGAACAATATTTTTTTAGAGTGTATTGCTATGAGATCGATAACTCATTGACTTTTGTAGCGTTTTGTAGTTAGGTTTACAGATGACGAAACATTGGACGAACTACTTTATTTATTAGTGGAATTGGTTCTGGTTACATTTTTACGTGATTTATTTTTAGTCGAATGATACTGCTTTGCGATGCTTTGCGGACTTATTGATATTATTAATACATTTTTTAATTCCTTTTTTTCGGCGGTTTAAAGATTTATTGATAAATTTTGGTTTAGTATACTCGTAAACCAGAAGGCTGACTTTTTGCGGGTAAATATTGAGAAAATATAGAATTGGGCATCGTTGTTCCGAGCTCGACCGATCTTGGTTTTTATAGCGTTTTATAGATAGATGTACAGATGACGAAACATTGGAACTATTTCATTTTTTAATACAAGAAAATTATACATACGTACACCGAACAAGTTTTAAGGCACGGATAATAATTACGAGTTGACCAACTCTTAATTTATCCAAACGATCATTTTTTATTTTGGGACTTTAATCGACCCATTGCTAAATTTTTCTTCGTCGTTGCGTTCGCAAACTAGACAGCAATTTTTCATCCGCGGAAGATTGAAAAAAAAAATCTTACACAGGTCTCCGTTTTTACGGGTAGTTTAGCCGAGATTGGCTTTACAGCGCAGAGGTCGTTAGATCCACAGGTGTCTACTCGAGAGTGCGGGGAAGAGCGTGTAAAAACGGACCGTCGTTAAAAAATTTCTTGCGGCTCGCGGAGAAAAGAAAGTTCTTATCTAAAACGGATCCCGTTTTGCCCCGCTCCGCCCTGCCGTGCCGTTCTTTTAAATTGCCGTAAAAGCCGCCCGTCCGGGTAACGTTTCTATTTCGCTTGCCGGCCGATGAAAACAACTCTGTCGCTGCTGACTCGAGACGCCCGGAGAATCGAGTCGAACATCGGCTCCTGTACACAAACACTTTGTGTATCGCTTTTCGTCACGTGATCGTGTGTACCCGAGCTCGTTAAATTCACAATCTGTCCTATCGCTCCGCGGGGAAGGTTGTCGACGGTTTTCAACATCGAAACTCGTCGTGCTCGAGGGAAATAATTTATCGCGATTGTTGGATTCCCCGGAGTCTCAGAATGAGTTTTTCGCGAAACCGTCCGAAGACACGAAGATCGGTGATAAATCGTGCGGTCTCCGGTAGTGTAAGAACCGTCGGTGTGGCACCGGGAAAATCAGCGAGACTGCCGGAGCATCAGAGCGTACTTTCGAGCCACGAGGACGAGATCGACATTTCGTACAGTGAGTGTAAAAATCGTTCTCGTCAATTCCCAGACTGGACGCTTTAGATGGGCTCGATCGGATTCGATCAATTTCACTGATAACGTTATTATGGAAATGGCGGAAGAGCCACGAGCGGTTTTGCCCATTGTCGATGGTCGGACAAACGAGTCCCGCAACGAAATTAGGGGCGAGCGGGGCAAAATGGCACACCGGGGCAAAACGGGATAATGAGACAAAACGCAATTCTCCAATAACTTTGAGATGATAGCGATGGTGGTACGTGGGGCAAAACGGGTGTGAAAATCCAGACGTATCGTTGGGACAAAATGGGGCATCCAAAAGTGATTGGGAAATTGCGTTTTGCCCTCACAATCCCGTTTTGCCCCGCTGTGCTATTTTGCCCCGGTCTCCCCTACGTACAGAAGGCGATGTGGGGCAAAACGGACCACTGTTTTTTTTTTTGGTTGAGTTTTTTCATGTTCCGCGGAAAATTTATTTAAAAAATAGTTCGTTTTGACCCTCTCTTACAATATGGCGAAGGTAGTTGTCTCCATAAATGGGCTCTCGCGCTAACAGGGTCCTCTGGGAATCGCGCTCCCGGGTTGCATAATCACACACGGGTCGCGCCGCTTCCCTGTCGCGATGGCCCTGTTTATTCCGTTATATTCTGTTGCACGGCGAAATCGATGTGTCCCGACGAGATTAAAATCTAAATGGAAGATATATATAATTTACATACATATAATGTTTTATATACGTTTTGCATGTATAACCATATAGCACGAAGTATTTTGGGATAATTTTAGAAATATTTTCAATCTTTCAGATCTTATGAAATATTTCTAAAATATATGAAAATATATCTTGTAATGTTTTTTGAATCTTGTGTTTCATCGAAATGTTTCTACTAAGGTTCCATGTTTGTGCGGGTGTGCATACGCCCTTTGGTTTGATGATGCAATCTTCCACATTCCGCTGAAATGTTCAAAAAAACATTTTAGCGAAACATTTCTGAAACATTTCCCTGTAAGATTTACGAACGGACGAACATGTTTTTATTTTGAAAATGTTTGACATATTTTATAATGTTGATAAAATATTTTTTTTAAATGATATATATTATTGAAACCTTACAAAAATATTTTCCTGCTATGTGGGTATAATGTTCTACATATGCTTCACATATATGTAATGTAACTTTATATATATTTTACATATTTTTATTTTTATTTATTGACGGAGCAACTCTTTTACGCAGCTCAATTTCAAAATTGTGAATCGAAAACACGAGTCATATAAAATTTGAATATTCATGCAAAATAATACATAACACAGACAAACATTTTTCGGAAAAAAAAATTGAATATACATTAAATATAAAGGAGTGAAAAACCTAATGCACCGATGGACCACATCCGCTTAAAATATATACACATGTATATATTGCTTTTATTTTTTAAATTTTTTATAGTTATATTTTTATATATTAGTTTTTATTTATTTTAAATATAGACAAGCGATTGCAAAAGCGATGATATTTGGTACACCTTTGACCGATATCAGAGCCGTGTGGCGAGCGCGTGTTAATTCAAAAGTTAACCGAGACGATTAGCGAGCGTATTCTAATCCCTCGAGTTGGACGCAGCGCCGTAGCATCTTTAGCGTCCGTGCATAAATATAAACGGTCGAGAATAACAAGGGCCCAATCCGTTCATTCTAACAGTCGGACTTACGCCCTTCCGACCCTCAGCCGCCGGTGTAGTCGCGATCAGTTTGCAGCATCCCGATACGAGCCTACGAGACAACAACACTTCGTTCCCACCGTCTCCCGAGCTCCGCACACAGATACGTGCACGCTTCGCGCTACACAATGAATATCGCCGACTATAATCTTCCTCTGCCCCGTTGGGACACTTAACCCGCGACCAGTCGGTATTCCGTTTAGCGAGCATCGACGACTCGTTCGAGGGAACGCCTCTCGAGAGCTCGCCGAAAAGAAATCGAAAAAAAAACAAATTACGAAACTATAGGAGTGATTTATTGTAAAATAACCTTTAACGAATTTTTCTCGAGCGCTTTATAAACACGCGCAACGTACGCGTTACTTTGTGCGGAGTCTGTTAGTTTTGTCTTTGTTTCCGATTGTTCTAAAGTTACTTTTACGGAATGTTTTACAGACGGTTTATAAACACGCGCAACGTTCGCGTTACTTTGTGCGGAGTCTGTTAGTTTTGTTTTTGGTTTTTCCAGACGGTTTATAAACACACGCAACGTTCGCGTTACTTTGTGCGGAGTCGCTGTTAGTTTTGTCTTTGTTTCCGATTGTTCTAAACTTACTTTTACGGAACTTTTTACAGACGGTTTATAAACACGCGCAACGTTCGCGTTACTTTGTGCGGAGTCTGTTAGTTTTGTTTTTGTTTCCGATTGTTGTAAAGTTACTTTTACTACTTTTACGGAATTTTTTCCAGACGGTTTATAAACACGCGCAACGTCCGCGTTACTTTGTGCGGAGTCTGTTAGTTTTGTTTTTGTTTCCGATTGTTGCAAAGTTTCTTTTACGGAACTTTTTACAGACGGTTTATAAACACGCGCAACGTACGCGTTACTTTGTTTTGGTTTCCGATTGTTGCAAAGTTTCTTTTACGGAACTTTTTACAGACGGTTTATAAACACGCGCAACGTTCGCGTTACTTTGTGCGGAGTCGCTGTTAGTTTTGTTTTTGTTTCCGATTGTTGTAAAGTTACTTTTACGGAATGTTTTACAGACGGTTTATAAACACGTGCAACGTATCGACCAGTGTAGTATCCCGAGCAGCGTAGTTTCGCCGAAGCCAATAGTCTTATTTACTCCGCACACAAACATCGCTATCCGCGATGTTTTGCTCTGCAACGGATCTCCAATGCGTCCTCGTTCGGGATTGTCGGACGCGTCGATAGAAACCGTTCGGTGTTTTTGAGAAACAGGAACCGCACACGTTACTTCGTGTGGAGTCCGTTAGTTTTTTATTTCTGTTTCTTTATTTGTTTCTTTCGCCGATTATTGTAAAAATACTTTCACCGAATTTTTCACGGGCCGTTTATAAACACGCGCAACGCATAGTCCAGTGTCGCTCCCGAGTACCGCAGTTTCGCCGAAGCCGAATGGTGTTATTTACGTTTTGCTCTGCAACGTATCTCGAAGGTGTCCTCGTTCGGGATTCGCGTACGCGTCGATAAAAATTTTCGTACACGTCGACGAAGTCGCCGTTTCGTCGTGTTCTGTCTTTTTTTTCTTTTTTTTTGGCCCCGATTATTATGAAATTACTTTTACCGAATTTTTGACGAGCGTTTCGCGTGCAACGTATAAGGCCAGGGTCGCTGCCGTACTGAGAAAAAGAAATGGCCGGGTTAACCAAGGCGCGATGTCATACGTTCAAAGGTTTCATTTGGATGGCGCAAAAAAAATGTTTGTTCGAATCGACAGATGTCGAATACTTTTGGATGTTATAAAAACCTGAAAAAAATCGTGTATACTAAAGGTACTGAGAAGATTAATTTTGCATAATAATAATTGCAAAATGTTATTAACAAATTCATCAAAAAATTAATTGATTAAC
>JAPYZC010002435.1:0-16779 GCA_030522665.1 Ichneumoninae sp. A BG-2022a
TGAATTTGCTCACAATCGTTTTCATTTCTTTTTTTACGATTTTTTTAATGAATATAATCATTATCATTTTCTTTTCTTTCCATAATTGTTCCGGCATGAAGCGGCGACGTTTGTAGCGACAGTGCCGACGATTAGCCGTAATCGCCAGCTATCTGGATGGATACACTTGTATTCTTAACGCACGTAAATTCCTGCTTTCCGTTCCTGTGAAGTGAGTGCAGAAAAGCATTTTTTTGCATCACGTGCGAGGAAAATAATGCGCATGCGTACAAACCCAATATGGTATTTTTTCCCGCACTAGTGCGGGAAACTGCCTTTCTATGCACACTTTCCAAAATCGAAAAGCATGATTTTTGTGGATTTGTTAGGAAAAATTATGTGAATGGCATGGGCGTAGAAAAGAGCGTACTGATTTGTGTGAATACCACACACGTCAAGAACTCCCTTTCTAGGCCCTTGCAATATAAATAACTATTGTTGTTGTTGTTTTTTTTTTTTTATAACGCAGGCTGCAATTTTCATCTACGACTTCGCCTCGGGAGCCTCGGCTAGCAGCAAAGTAAGCCAGGAAACGAAACATATATACATACTGCAGAACGCTCTGAAGAAATCCATCATTTTGCCAAAGAGGCAATTCGCAAGTACAACCGCTTCGCCCAATGGCGAGCCGAACGGGACAGAAACTTTTCGAATCCAGGACCGTTCGGATAACACGGATTCGCGGGTGATAACGTACGTTGACAGGGCCGAAGACTCGCTCGTTCGTCGGGACACCAGGGATCCGAGCACCATGAATCCCGAAACGCGGAGCCAGAGTCTGGAGAACTTCAAGCTACGCAAGAGACTCATCGAGGAGATGGATGGAAAAAACGAGAGCGAGGAAGTCGAGGGAAAACAATTGTTCAACAATCACGCTGTTGTCTACCGAGTCAGGCAAAGGTATCAATCGAGTATTCATCAAAATAGGGTAACCTTTCCGTGGTATAGACGGATGGTTTTTTTTTATGGTACCAAAAAAAATAAATGGAAAGATTTTATCAATTTTTTACATTTTAAACATCAATTTTGATTTTTATTGCTAAGTAAATAGTTGAAAATTTGTAAACATTTAACTCTTACTACGCAGTACTACGTAAATAAAAATAGCTAGTACGCAAGTATTTGCAACATAAAAATTGATAAAAGCTTACCATTGATTGCTTCTTCATTAGTTATCGATTTAGTACAATAAATTTTGTGATCAATTTTGACCGTTTCAATTTTACGAGATGTAAAATTTTTTATGTAGCGAGAAAAGGTGCAAAGCAATTTGCACATGGATTCCTCGTTTATTGGAATTTTGGGCATAGCTTCCTCTATGAGGAAACCAAAAATCAATAAACGAACTTTCTCATAGAAAAAGCCATGCGTAAAATTGTAATAAATAAGAAAGCCACGCCAAAAAGTGTAATAAATGAGAAAGCCATGCGAAAAATTGTAATAAATGAGAAAGCCATGTGCAAATTACTTTGCACACTTTTTCTGTGGCGAGGTACAGCCTCACGAGAGATGCGTGCAATAAAATACAGCGTATTAAAGTTCTCAGTTTTCCGGCGAAATCAGGTAACCGGCTAACCCCTTAAAAGGCTGGAAAGGCTAGTCGATCAGCCTGAATGGTCCCGGTTCAATTAACACCGCAGTTGACATTTCTTTATTTTTCACGATCCATTTTCGTAAAAATTTCAGATACAAATATCCCGACCCCTCGGAAGAATTCAACGAGGAGGAACCGCGTCCAGCTCCGTTTCACTTCGAGCTCAAGACACCTCAGCCGGTATCGTTCAACAAGCGTCAAAAGTTTCCTCAGCTGACCCAGTACCGATATCCCCACACGTCGAGGAACATTCAGGACATCATAAAGTACTTAACCAACGATCCGAACATCATGAATCGCGGTATAAAGTTCACCGGCGTTTACGTCAATCCGAAGAAGTTGGATCTCTATCCGGAAGTGGGTGAGCTAATGGCGAACAGCGACAGAAACGGGTACCACATAGATCCGAGCGGTGGCCAGGAAGAAGACGACGAGGAGGAAGACATGGATGACGATGAGATGTCGCATAGCTCGAGATTCGCGACAGGACACAGCGGAGATCCGTTCTACATGTACAAGCCGAAACATCCGACGGATGTGAATCTGCTTGCACCCTCGAACGTTCGGTAAGTTCGCGAAAATAAAAAAAATTTGTAAGGTAAAGTATGAGTTAAGGAGGGAGTCTCGCTGCGCGCCGACTTCGCATAAGTTCGACAACAATAAGAGACAATTGCAAGTACTTCTTGATGGTGTAAAAATCTGAAAAAATCATGTATACTAAAGGTACTGAGACAATTAATTTTGCATAATAATAATTGCAAAATGTTATTAACAAAGTCATCAAAAAATTCATTGGTTAACAAATTACTCGGCAACAAAACTTTTTTTAATGAAAATTATTCGTTTATTTTTCTGAATACGTATGAATTTTTTCAGATTTTTAAGTAATCGTTGATTTTCGTTCTATAAAAAAAAATCAACGATTCCTTAAAAATCCTTAAAAATAAAAGTTTTGTTGCCGGGTAATTTGTCAACCAATTAATTTTTTGATGAATTTGTTAATAACATTTTGCAATTATTATTATTATGCAAAGTTAATCTTCTCAGTACCTTTAGTATACGTGATTTTTTTCACATTTTTACACCATCAAGGAGTACTTGCAATTTTCTCTTATTGTTGTCGAACTTGTGCGAAGTCAGCGCGCAGCGAGACTCCCTCCTTAAAAGAAAATAAATTAACTGTCGCGACGGCCCCGTGTCCGCAGATTTTCGCCGTCGGGAACTCACAGATACAATCCGTACTACGACCCGTTCTTCCAAAGGCCGGCGACGAATTACGTCAAGCCGATACCCCAGATACCGATCCAAGATATTCAGTACAACGACAACGCGGGTGCCCAGTCTTATGGGAATTACGGTAGGAAGAAGCCGAAACCGTTCAGCGTGATGCTGGACATCTATCCGATAACGGATCTGAACGAGGAACCCCACACGAAGGCATCGAGGCCGAGGCCGGCCATAAGCATGGATCAATACGATCCCAGGAGGCCGCTGCCTATCAATCGGGGCAAAAGGTACCATCATGGGCACCCCCAACCGTTTCCGGTAGTCGCTGTTCCAGCGGGACAAGCGGGACCCTCCGACGAGGAGGAGCGCCAACAAATGATATTTCATCTCAACTTGTATCCTCGGAAGAAGAATAAACTCAACAGGTGAGATAATCGTAAATAAACGTTCAAATGTTTCTACGAGGTAGGGTAGAGCGGGGCAAAATGGGGCAACGGAGCAAAACGTCATTTTCCAATAATTTTTGGATGCCCGATTTCGCCTTATCGGATACATCAGGCTTTTCTGCCCAGTTTTGCCACCATGTCCGACCGAAAAATGATTGGAAAATTTAGTTTTGCCCAAAAACCCCGTTTTGCCCCGCTCTGCCCTACAAACAAAGATTTGTACACTCAGCAAACATGTCTTGTTCACAAAGATTTATAATGTTTTTTTGTCTTCCTAATTTTACGATTAACACAACTAACAATGCGTTTAGTTGAAAATAAGATATTGTAAAATTAGCAAGAAAACAAAGACTGTTGGCCTTTGTGGTCATGTTTGGTAAACGTGGAAAGATTTTTTTACCGTGTGTGCGATCGGCAAGGCAAATGTTGTCCGTCCACGGTATTTAATCGGGAAGATCGATGAAACGCTTGGGGGACTTTCACTGAAAAGTCGTCGGCGTTGTGTGGGCTCGAAGAGGCGAAATGTCAGGCTGGGAGTGAACATCAACGTGTGATGTAATTCGTGAAAAAAAAGATACAAAGAAAAAACTATTCTCGCGGAACGTCTTCAGTCTCTTCGACAACTTCGCAATAAGCTTCGACCTCTGTGTGAATTAACTGGCCATGTAACCCAGAGCTGCCTCGTAATATATGGTACTACATAATTGGTCACACAACAAAAAAAATGACAACGATAAAATGAACATTATTACGCTCCGAATCCATCTAGAGATCCATTTTAATAGTTTGGGAAAAAAACATGTAAATTGTGCCATCAGGTTCAAGTTTTTTCATTGTATACGAAACCACTAAAAATGTAATTCTTTATGTGTCCATGGATCAAAACTGGGCAAATGTACCAAAAAATATTTTAAGTGCAAAGTACAAAGCATCACAAGTATTTCAAGCATTTCTCAAGTATTTTTTGTTCTTTAAGTATTTCTCAAGTATTTTTTGTTCTTTAAGTATTTTTCAAGTATTTTTTGTTCTTTAAGTATTTTTCACCTACCTTTTCCAAGTACTTTTTGCAATTACGTTCATAGCGTTAAGCATTATGTAGGCTTTACAAAAAAAGGTGCCAAGTAATTTGCACATAGCTTTCTCTATGAGAAACTTCGTTGGTCGATTTTGGCTTCTTGGTAGACGGAGCTGCGCGCAAAATTGTAGTAAATGAGGAAGCCATGTGTCAATTACTTTGCAACTTTTTCGTAACATAAAAAATTATTTCCATTTAATAAGATTTTAACGGTGTACTCAAAAAATACTTGTACTTAGTACTCGAAGTACCAAACGAGTATCCGGTTCTTCAAATGCAGCCCATCTCCGATATGTGCACATAATTTCTACTTGTAAAATTGTATACATTGAATGATTATTGCATTCCAGAAACGACATAATTCATAGATCGGAATCGATGCGACCGGAGGAGCACCGGAAGTTCATGCACAGCGTGATGTCGCCCTTCGACGCGATCACCAAACAGCTGACCGATCACTCGGCTATAGAGGAATCGAAGTACGAGGAGACGGATCTGCCGGACTCGACCGAGATGCCGCATAATTTAAAAGGTCAAAATTATCTTGAAATGTCGGACGACGACAGCGGAAATGGGAGCGACGATAACCAGGAAGAAAGCACCGATAGTAGTGATCTGCCGAGTTCCGGTAACGAGGAAGAAGTCGATGAGGCCACGACTGCCGAATTGATCCGAGAGAAAGACTCCGCTTCCACGGAAAAAAATCTTTCCGACACGATCGACGAGTGCAAAAATTGTCAAGAGCTGGAAAAAAAAAATTTGACGAATTACAGCAAAGACATAGACACGCCGGAAGGTTTCCAGGCGTTCGCCGATGGCCTCATAGCGACGGACTAAAATTTCGTTGATACAGCTTGTACCAAAGGCGATGTCAAAAATAAAGATTATCGAAGAGACTGGATTGACAGGCCTTCGTTAGAAAAGAGAAAGCCCGAAGAGCCGAGGAAGATTTCTCTGTGAGAATAATTAGTGTAATTGCGCCGAGAGAGTCTCGTATCTTGAATTCCTGGCAGAATAAATATAAAATACAACATGTGATATCTCGGTTGGTTCATGGTCTCTTGGACGCACGAGCGTGTAGCACGAGCGAATTTTCTTCAGCCTTTTATTCCCCCCTGCCCCTAATTTTCACGCGATGCCGATTAAACGCCGACACTTTGATGAAGATCGTAAACATCGTAACTATCGGATCCACTGGGTTGACCTTGACATATTCGCAAATGGTATTAAACACGCAACTTTCGAGATCTCTCCGCGCGCGTGATTATTAACTATAGTGGCTCAACTAGCAAGTGTTTTGGAAGACTATTCGTATGTTTGCTTTTTTCTAATTTTTAAAAAATATGAATAATATAAATATTATAAAATGTACATTTTTTATTTATTTCACGATACTTAAGTACGATTTATACAATACAAAAAAAGCACGATCGCCACTTACCGTCTCTTTACCTCCTGTAGATATAGCGAACGAAAACAATAGTCGACGCCTCGTTCAATGTACAGTTTAGTTTTTCGTCACGGAGTCGCGTGAGGAATACGAAGACATATGGTATTAAAAAAAAATTGTAAAACCTACTGTGAAAATTCACTCAATCCTGGATTGTCCGTGATCTTCACGTTAACACACTGAGCACCATTCTACTCGGACTTTTTTAGCCTGTCGGGGACTGTCAAGATTTTTTCAAAATCTCTCGTGTCTTCACGCTCTCGACAATGTGCTGGGATGATAGAGCGTCGTATCCGCGCCCCATTCGTAGGGGCCTTCGTGAGGGCCCAGAGTTACCATTGTACCAGGTCCTAGAGTTCCCAGCGTCGTGTGAGACTGGGCGTTTACCATTCCGGGGCCCGACGACACGTAGCTTAGTGGAGGCCTCGTTTGTTCCCGAAGCCGAGCGTGTTTCACTTGCCTCTTGTACCTTGAAGTTTGAAGGAGAAGAAACAAATTATTTTCACATCCTGATATGGAAGAGTGCACAGTAAAAAGTAGGCTTGTACATTTGACAAACATTTCTTGTCCACGGCAGTCCACATTACGTTTCTCATCGACGAACAGTAGTTCCAACTGAGAAGATTGTGGCTTTGTGGACAATAGATGTTTTTGTAGCACGTGCACAAAAAGTCCCACTTCTCGTGCCTGTAAAGCGTAGCAAAAGTGGCGCTTTTTAGCAAGGCGTGCGAGAAAAGTACTGTGCATGCGCACATCGCACTAGTTAATTTTTACACAGCTTTTTAATACTCTAGTTTTTTTTTTCGCCACGCGACAGGCATAAAAAGTGAAAGTTTTTGTGCACTTGTTATAAAAAGTACTATTGTTAACCCTTTAAAAGTCGCACCGCCTGAAACGTGGCTTTAGCGTGGGCTAAAAGTGTGACTTTTTTTACCGTACACGATAAAAAGTAATATTGAACAATTTATTACTTGGAGTGCATGCAGCATAGCGAGCAGCTCGAGATGACGGCGGCAACGCCAACGAGGGCGGCGATAGCCAGGACCCACATCTGTGTCATGGACGCATCGGCCCGAGCGACGAGGGCGGCGCAATGTTGCACCTTTTCGACGTGAAATCTGTCGTAGACTCTCTTCAGCTCGTCGTTCTTCGGATCCCTGAGCAGCGCCTTCATTTCTTCGAGGTCGTAGGCCTCCCTGCCGACCATCTGGAAGCAGGAGCTCGTCGACGAGAAGTCCAGAGAATTGTCGTCCTTCGAGTAGAACTGCGTGTCGTAGACGTTGACGGATATCGGCAGAGACAGAGCCTGTTGGACGGCTTTCTCGAAGTCCTCGAGACTCTTTCGAACCTCGACGGGCGGCTTGGAGAACACGAATTTCAGCATGTCGCGGTCGCGGAGCAGAAATATTCTCAATGTCACGTTGGTCTCTCTTCCGGGTGTCCGAGAATTGTTCGCCGTTATCGGTATCTCCATAAATCCATCCGAGTATCCGGCCATCGAGCCCGTCGTTCTCAACTCTCCGGTCTGGGAGTTCAGCGAAAGGTACGAGGGAATGTCTCTCTTCGACATCGAGGGCTCGGCCAGCGAGGTAAAGGACACCTTTCCCATTATATAATTAATCGGTAGCGCATCCGCGTCCTCGTCGTAGGCCTCGAGGGTAATGAGACTCGTGTCTATGGGCACGTTGAGTCTGACGCCGAGGGTGATGTTGTTCTTTCGGAACTTTGGCTTGTTGTCGTCGATGTCCGTGATTTTTATCAAAACTTGTCGCTCCGAGGGATCCTGACGATTGTAGGGTTTCGGCACGACTTCGGACTTAGCGACGGGATACTTGAAGCACTTGACGGTGATCAAGTGACGGGCGATAGCTTCCCTGTCCAGCTGACCGGCGGTTTTTATTATCGCCGAATTATTATCTAAACGCTCGACGCCGAACAAACCCCCTTCGTTGCCGTAAATTATCGCGTAATCGATCATCCCGTTCTCGCCTATGTCCTCGTCGATGGCCTCGACGATACCGACTCTAGTGCCGACAGCAACTTCCTCGAGGACGTTCAGCTCGATCGGTGGACTGTCCAAGTTTCGCTTGAAGTGCGGCTTGTGATCGTCGATGTCGTTGACGACGACCTGAAGCACGCGCGTCGCCTGCTGCGGCGGATCGCCGAGATCCTGAGCCACGAGGATTAGAGTGTAACTGTCTTTGGTCTCTCGATCGAGCAATTTCTTCGTTGTTATCAAACCCGTCTCGCCGTTTATTCTGAACGAACTGGCGTCGTTGCCGAAATTACCGTCCTCGAGAAATTTGAAAGTTATTCTGCCGTTCGGCAAATTAGGATCGTCCGGATCGGAAGCGACGACTTGAAAAACAGGGCTACCGATTGTAGAATTTTCGGATATCGTTGCGATTTCCTCGAGCGTGGGTCTGATGAAGAGTGGCACACCGTCGTTGCTCACTACGTCGCCGATGTAGAGGGTCAGTGAGACGTCGCTGTACAGTATCGGAGTTCCGGAGTCCTGAGCTCGGACTCTCATGTTGTATGGCTCTGTTCTGCCTTTTCCTGTGAGTTTCTTCGCCGACGATATCTCGCCGGTCTCGTGATCTATTTCGAAGAGTCCTGGAAATACAAAAAAAATTATTAATTATTTAAAAATTATTTTTAAAAGAATAGGATTGTGACAAAATTGTGTACTGTGCGTCCGTGTTTGTCTATATTTTTGCCAATATACAATCCCAACAATTCTTAAGAGCATATTGCCATCAAGTTGTCAACGATGCTTGCTGGTGCTTTGCATCTCATTACCATTACAACCGATGAGATAAGTGTGTACAGGTGTATGTTTTCGTAAATTATTTCCTGATCTTGTCCATGATCGTCTAGAAATCTTGAATTCTTTACATCATCTCGAAATTAAGCGCAAATATTGGAAAGTTAATTAGAACCACTAAAAAAAAATCCATGATCTGGTTCCCTATGGGAAATGCCATAATCAAATCGAACCGTCCAGTGTAAAAAATAATTTCGTGAAATCGGAATGCGAAATTTCGTAAAAATATTTTTACGATAATAATTTTGTAAAAAGTATGACATTTTTTTACTGTGTTTTGTCTCTTCACTCAGTTAAGTATCTATACAAAATTTCAACTGAAAGTACCTCAAGATTTATTTGCTTGAGTAATGGTTATTTTGGGTGAGATTTTAAAAGAATCGATTTTGTATAAAATTTAAATGCCTTCACCGGTTCTCGCAAAATTCAAGAGCGTAGCATTTAACAGTGAAAATGACTTAATTCGACATACTATAGCGCAAAAACCATCGGGCGTAAAGCCTTATAAACCATTCTCTAGTTAAGATAAGAAATCCGCTGATAGCAACCCTCGTTTTATTTTTGACACTAATATACTGGAATCTCGTGCTGGCAATAATCATTGCAAAAATTACTGGCAATTTGTTGACAATTTTCTGACAACATAGATTCCATGCGATGCAGGCATATTTATGGAAAGAAAGCAACAAAGCTTGGTGCCAAGCAATTGTACTTGTTTGCCTAAGAAACGATTGGCTATCTGGGATGATTCAATAGATGATAAGCTCGTCCGATCTACGAGTTACGTACCATTGGCTTCGCCTTCGTCAATGATCTCAAAATGCACCATTCCTCCCTTTCCCTCGTCCAGGTCGCTGGCGGTGATGTTGACAACGCTCACACCCTTCGGAGCATTTTCCGGGATAACGGCTGTGTAAGAATCCTGTGGAAAGCTCGGGGCGTTGTCGTTGACGTCGAGAACATCGACGGTAACGAGAGCTCGGCTAGTTTTCTGTTCAGCTCCGCCCTGGGGCATGTCGGATGCAACAACGTAAAATCTCAGGACCGACTGTCTCTCCCTGTCCAGCGTTGTGTTACTGGCGATCTTGATGTTCCCACTTATGGGGTCGATCTCGAAGAGATTCGAGTTCTCGCCGGTGAGAGCGTATCTGACCTCACCGTAGCCTCTCTTGACTTCCTGTTCGGTGTTCGAACTGTCCATGTCCGTGGCTCTCACATTCAGAACTATCTTTTCGGGCTTCGAAGATTCAAGAACCGATATCTTGTAATCCGGATGATTGAATATGGGACTGTTGTCGTTCGCGTCCTGGACCTCGACGATCACCGTTGCTTCGGACATCTTTCGCGTTATATCGTAGTCTCGGGCCAGAGCTCGAACTTTGAAGCGTATGAACTGTTGAAAAAATACCATTAAAGTACAGGAAAATATACAATAAAAATTATCGAAGTAGATCGACGATTGTTACTTTTTGGTTCAAAGTCTCGTAGTCCAGTATTTTGCTCAGCACGACGTTACCGCTCTGTACTCCAACGTTTACGTATCCCTCGTCGTCTTCCTCGCGAACGAGCTCGAATCTTTGTACAGGCCAGCCGGTCATCGGTTCTCTGGCGGAGAGCATCAAGAGCGTCGTTCCTAACGGTTGTTCCTCTGGCACAGTCACACGAATCGTCGGATTGTTGACCGACCAGCCGGGATTCGTAAAAGTTGGATTATCGTCGCTGTAAGCCTGAATGTAGATGGTGACCTCGACCTCGGCCATTTGTTTCTCCTTATCGACCACAGCGTTCAGATCTTTAGCCTGAACGGTGAGAATCACGACAGCCGCGACCTGATAATCGAGGACTCGGTTCACCAGGATGGAACCTGAGGTTGAATTTATCCTGAAGGCTGTCTTGTAGTCGTACGGCGTCGTGCTCTTCAAAGCGACTCCGGTCTTGTCGACAGCTTTTATCGGCTCGATTATAGAGTACTCAATCGTCGAATCCGAATCTGGATCAGTCGCTGAAACCTTCAGGACGGATTCGCCTACAACGAAATACACAAAAAAATAAGACAACGAATTCACGACTCTAGAAATATCTTGGAATGTTAATTTTTTTCTGTACCGATGGCAGCTCTCTCAGAGACGTAGATCAAGTACGTCGGCTTCTTGAAGACTGGTGGTTTGTTGTTAACATCTAAAACGTTAACGGTCACAGTTGTCGTGGCAGTTTCCCTCACGGGAGTTCCAGAATCCACGGCGTAAACTATGACCTCGTATTTGTCGCCTCCGGCCTCGAGGTCGAGTCTCGCGTCCGGTGAAACGGTTATGATACCGGAACTGGAACGTCAGAAGATGCCAGTAGAAAGAAAAGAAATTTGAAAAAGGTGAGTAAGTTGCACACGTAATTTTCAAAGCAATTTGCACATGGCGCATTGCTTTCCCTATGACAAGTTCGTCGATCGTTCTCGGTTTCCTCATAGAGAAAGCTATGCGTAAAATTGTAATAAATGATGAAGCCATGTACAAATTCCATGAATTTAAAAAATGTTCATATCATACATTTCCTTAATCACAATTAAAGTATTTTTTTGTTTGACGAAAAAGCAACGTTAATCGTTTGTTATTAACAATGCACTTTTTAGTCATCCGGTCACTGAATATAAAATCTTATAATCAAGGATCTTTCAAAATTTGAACTCAGTCGGCGAATAGATTTTGAGATACGATGTCCGTCATTGATTGATATTTTTTATTTTTAAAAACTGAAACTTCATAACACCTTCTACTAACTGCGTATAAAAACCAGACATTGTCCTTTTAATACGCGCGTTAAAAAATTTTTGGAAATCGACCTGTTTTTTGGACCAAATCCGTATGGAAGTGCCTTAAATACTCTGACTTTAAAGTGTCGATTTTTTTTGTTTACGAAAATATAGCTTTCTCTATGAGGAACGAAAAATTAATTATTATGTACCTAGAGTCGATTACGAAGTTATCCTTAGCGCCGGAAGCGATGTAGTACTGCAAGAGACTGTCTCTGCCGTCCGGATCGTTCGCCATGACTTTAATGACTTCCGTGCCGGGTGTGGCGTTCTCCAGGAGTCTCGCTCTGTAACTGTTTGGTCCAGGCGAGCCTGCTTTGTAATTCCCCCGAAAAACTGGCTTCTGATTGCCCGGCACGCCGACTCGGACGACAAGCTTCGCGTCCGAGTACAGAGGCGGAGTTCCACCGTCCGTGGCTCGAACGTCGAGTTCGTAAATCCCCCGCTCGGTGTCGCCTGACTTTGCCGGAAGCAGCATCGTCACTTCGCCAGTTTCCGCATTGACCTTGAAAACATTTTCGGTCATGCTGTTGTGACGACTTATCGAGTAAGTCACCCGTCCGTTTCCGTGAGTGGGACCATCGATGTCGGTCGCTCGAACGAACATCTGCGGATCGAAACTTGTCGCACCTTCGCGCACCGTTCTCGAGTATTCTCTTTGCTCGAATATCGGCACGTTGTCGTTCACGTCCTGGAGCTCTATGAGAATGTTCACCGTGGATACCCGCCCGCCACCGTCTTTAGCTTCCATCGTCAGAGAATATGACTTTTGGGTCTCGTAGTCGAGTTTTTTCGCCAACGAGATTCCACCCCTTTTCGCGTCCGTTCGAAACTTGTCGGCGCCGAAGCCACGAAGAGTGTAGGTCAATTCGCCGAAGGCGCCGCTGTCGAGATCTTTCGCCACTACGTTGCCGAAATTCGTGCCTGGCTCGGCGTCCTCGGGTATTGTCAGTCTGTACACTGCTTGCGAAAATTCGGGTGCGTGGTCGTTGGCGTCCATGAGCTTTATATGAACTCTCGACGAAGCGGCCTGGATAAAAAGAAACATCGAATCAGTTGAATATTTGGAGTAAGGATTTAATAACCCTGAAGATATCTGAATGACATCTTTTACTTTTCTAAGAAAAAAATATCGTTCACTTGTAGAATTTTATTTTCCAAGTGAACTTCATCGAGCGAAGTTTGTATAATGCCAAACACAGTCGTTATAACTTGATGAAATGGACACGGTAAAGATAAATTGTAAATTTAATCTACTGGAACTTGTAATTTGCTTACATGACTCATATCAATTGAACATTGTTACTTTGTTTGTAAAATAAAAATACCGGATATTAAAATTACAAGTATTTGCCAAAATTTTAGAAATTTTTAATTAAAAATAAAAATTTCATTGTAAAATTGCAACGCACATGTGTTTCAAATTTCAGAAACAGTTTATGTAAAAAAGATTCCAATACTGTTCATTCATTTTCAAACAAATTTTTTTTACCGTGCAGTTTCATGCGTATCTTCAGGATGATCAAGATTTGCAGTAAAACCTCGATATTCGAAGGATCGAGACAACTCTTACCACTTTTTCGCCGACCAGGGCAACGACGTCAAACTCCAATTCTCTCCTCGCAGGATCATCGACGTCGTAATCCAATACGGCGGTGTCGCGAGCTCTTATCACAACAGGTACTCTTCCCTGAGCGTTTTCGGGACTGACCGTAAATGCTCCACTTATTCCAGGATAATTTGGCGCATCTCTCAGGGCGAGAACGAACTTTGCATTGTCGCCAACGTCTTCGTCACTGACTACCATGTTTAATCCTGAAAAATAAAAAGATCAATAGTTGTCGATCTCGTTATTGTTGTTTTTTTTATTTCTATATAGATCATTAACATTTTTTTAAACTAATGCATAAAAAGTGCTACTTTTCGTGCCTGGCGAAAGTGGCGCTTTACCGCCAAGTGTGCTGTAAATCCCCGACGCATGCGCACATCGGACCAATGTTACTTTACGCACCCTTAAGCGCGTGTAGAGTACTTTACGCACGCACACTGCACCGTGCGTAACATATTTTATGTCACTCGGTGGGAAAATCGCGGTTTTTTCGCACCGAGTTTTTCGCACAAGGTGCCGAAAACCCCCATTTTCACACCTTGTGAAATAAAATTTTGTTCGATACTCGTGCGAAAAACGTTTTCTGAACTCGTAGGATTCGGCTCGTGCTGCAAACTCACACTCGTCAGAAAAAGTTTTTTCGCACTCGTATCGAAATGTATTGTTACGCGCGCTACAGCGTACGTAAAGTACGGCGCATGCCCAGTAGGCCTTGCTGTACAGCGCGACAATCAACAAACACGAAGCAGCGCTTTTCCCGCATTCGTTAAAAAAATACAATAAAGCACCTGGAAGCGGAGTGTCCATTCCAATGTCCTCGAATATTTTGATGTTAAAAAAATTCTCATTGAACATCGGCGACAAATCGTCGACGTCGGTGATAACGATCGTCACAACCGAGGTCTCGGTGTCCGCCGGAATCTCGTCGTTTATCAACTCCGTCGCTCTGACGCGAAAACTGTAAATTCCACCGTCGTGAAGTATACGCGGATTTTCGCGATCCAACTTAACGTCCGTCGTGACGAGAGTGCCCACGGCGATATCACCGTCTCTCGAAGTTATCAGCTCGAAGTGCTGGAGGTCGTCGTCCTCGAGATTCAACAACAGAGGCCTGGACTCTCCGGTATCACCGTCGCGAGCTCTCACTGTCAGAACCGTGTGACCTTTTGGAGTGTTCTCTGGTATCGCTGCGCTATAGGGAGCGTTCAAGAAAGTTGGTGGTTGATCCTGAAAAAAAAAATGAAAAAAATGTAGGAATAACGTAGTTTCATTATCGATCGACTTTGTAAGATGCGAAAGGATTGTAAATTGAAAATTCGGGCTGTCCGAGAGCGAGCGACACCTCCGCGCGAATCGGTTGGCCATCAATACTTCCCGAAAAGTGTAAACGGGTAATACAAGCGCTAGTGACCACTTCCTTGCACTGAGAAAAAAAATCGATTGAGTCAACAAAATGAGCGCTTACGGGTGGCGACACAAATTTTTGGTTGATAGAACGAAATAATTGCTGTATTAAGTAAAGAAAAATTTGAATCGACGGCCTGTTAGTTCGATCAATGTGGTATTTCTTTCGAAGTTCGATCAATGTGGTATTTCTTTCGATCAACCAAACATTTGTTTCGCCACCCGTAAGCGCACATTTTGTTGACTCAAATGATTTTTTTTCTCTGTGTGGGAACTCCAAAATCTCAGCCTCGTTCGCTCTGGGGACGTCGTGCCGGAAACTCGTGTTGGAAGCCATGAACTGTGCTTGGCCAGCCGGCTACTAAAATCGAGCTGATCTGCGAGCCCCAGAGATCGCGAAACAGCCATCGAGGAAGCATATTGTCCAAAAAGTTTAGTAATGTATATTTCAATTATTTATTGTTCTTGTGTGATGCGCGTGAGTGGAATGTGGCAGTGAGGAATGCTGAATTTGATAACGAGAACGAACTGAACATTTATATAACGAATTTATATTGAATAATGGCAAAAAGGATTTGGGATTTGACCAATTTATATGAACGAGTTGTGAGAAAAGCGAGTTTATATGGATGAAATGTACGAGAATTTCGGTTTTATTAATTGTACGATAATTTCTCAATGGTTATTGTTATTTGAGAAGACAATAATTATTTCTTATCCTCAAAATTATTTTCGGGATTTATTCTTTTGCCTTTTATAAATTATATTACAACTTATTGATTCGCGTATATTACCTGAACGTCGAGAACGTCCACGGCTACGGTAGCTCGAGCCTGGAGGCGCTTGGCTGGATCGCTGGCTCCGTCGATCGCCAGCAAACTTATGAGATACGAATTTCTCCTCTCGTAATTCAGAGGCTGAGCTATGGTGATCCGCACGTCGTATTTTCCTTCCGCAATCTGCGAGGTGGAAAATAATAAAAAGAAACATAAATCACGACATGTACTTTTTTTGTATACGGTTTATCTATTTTATTACTTTAATGAAATATTGTGTGGCAAACCTGCTCGGTGAAAATTTTGAAAGTCGAGCACGTATCGTCGTCCTGCGAGACTGGAACGCATTTAACGTCTATGTCGGCGTTCACACCGCCGTCTCGATCGGTTACGACTATCGTTCCTTCCGGCAGCAACAACCCACCGATTCTCGCGCTCTCCGGTACTCTCGTTGCGTATGGACGGCCGTGATAAACCGGTGGATTATCATTCTCGTCGAGAACAGCGATTTCTCTTCTCAGCGACACTGTGTTGGGCTCCGAGCCTGCTACACCCTCGTCTGAGCACACGACAAAACGTTTCGATTACAAATAAATGTATCCACACCAATAATAAATAAATAAACAAAATAATAAATAGGGGCTGGAGGACTCAGGTCGATGGCCCTTAGCCAAGGTGTAAAATTATCATTAGGTATAATATTAATATAAGAAGATGACGGTAACTGTAATTATACAAATATTATCTTTGGCAATAAATCTCCTTTACTACTACTAATAAATAAATGTATTTATTTGTTTATTTACTTATGGGTAGAAGAACTCTTTTGCAGGACAAAATATACATAACGTCGAACCATTACGATGGCACTTAAAAGTTTCTTGTAATGATGAATATCATTTACCGTACATACACTGAAAACAAAATCGCTTGCGACGGCCGATCGTAAATATTTATTTACAGAGCAGCAATTAAATTGCACATCGAAAATATCGAAAGTTCTGACTTAATTACTTCAGATCGATGTTTTTAGAGTTGATAATGACAAAAATTGAAAGGTTTTCTTAATTTACATGGTTTAAAAAAAACATGGCTATATCACCCCGACTTACCCTAAATAATATTACATTAGAAGATAATAAATAAGGGAAACGAAGAGAAGATTGCTACCACGAATAAGAACATAAAGAAATCGACATCAGCCATTTGGAAATAAAATAATCAAATTTTTCTTAAAAAATAGCGAAAATAACCGAAAAATGACAACAGCTCCGCGTGCTCATTCCCAAGCCTAGCAATACGTGGAAACCAGCTGTAGTATGCATAATTCAGACGATTAAAAAGGACTATAAAAGTTCTCGCGATTCGGATTATCTTGTCTTCACCTCTCAATCGCACGAACGAGCACAATATCGGAGAACCAAAATTATGATTTATCATATGATTTATCATATGATTTATCATATGATTTATCATATGATTTATCATATGATTTATCATATGATTTATCATATGATTTATCATAT